>JADRCO010001626.1:0-17987 GCA_021464525.1 Rhizophagus sp. LPA8_4_AMF | reverse complement strand
TGTACAAAAGGTAAATTATCTATTTGTTACTAAAGTCAACACACAACACACTCTCGCTGGCTCTTCCTCCCTTCCTTTATATATTATCCAAAATTCGGTACAATTTGTCCATAGTTCAATTTGTCCTTTGGTCAAATTGTCCTTAGTGCAAATTGTTCGAAGTACATTTTGTCCTTAGTGCAAATTGTTCGAAGTACATTTTGTCCAAAGTACAAATTGTACTACTAAGCCTCCGATCATCATTCTTCAGCCACTATTATATAACATCCCGATTTCCGTTGATTTTCCCACTAAACTATATATCAATAATTAACCTATAACTATAACTATAAATAATATCTATAAACTATATAAATAAAAGATAAAATAGGATAAAATAATATAATATAATATAAAAATACGATAATAGCGGATAAAATATCGGCTAAATAATTTTCGTGACACTATAAAATTATTGAAGTTTAAAAATTCCGTATAAATTAATTTTTCCGTATACATTCCGTATATATAAATTTTTTTGAAAAAATGCTCGAAAATGAATTGTGTATTAAATATACGGAATTATTATACGGAATCTTTAAAAACGTATGATAAATGTATACAAAACGTATCATTTCCGTATATGGATTTTTTATAGGGCACGTGAACTACGAGAGTTCGTCCTCTTAGAAGTATTCCCAGAGGGCGTCTTGTTCGGGATAGATGTTCTTTTTGTATCTTTATCAGACTTAGAATGTTGATAACGTTTAGATTTGGGTGGGTCAGTTTCCAAGGTTGCGCCATCTCTAAGCATCGCTTGAGATCTTCGTGCCGTTCAAAGAAAACAATCACCATATATTTACCCTTGTCCACTATCAAAGTAACAGACTTGGCTCTCCCGACCTCTACCAACCAGGTCTGGAAAACCATTGAGCCCAAGTAAGGTTCAGCGAGAGCTCTTGTTTAGTATTAGTCGGGATAGTATATTTAACTTAGAATCTCACGCTCTTTCTGTTCCTTAAGTTTCCAATGCCCGGGGAACTATCAAACCCAATCGGAACTAGTTTTGCTTGTCATGTTCTCATTACAAAGTGTTGTAATCTTCTTTTATTTGTTTATCTTCTATTTATATCATACCGTATTCGATCACGTGATTTATATTTTGATTTTCCGATTTTGGGATCGTATATTTTAAATTATTTTCATTAAGCAATACTAATGCATCGTCTATGTAACTATTCTTGCCAAATTTAATAACATATCATTTTGGTCCTAACGCAAAAAAATTTATGAAGATTGTTGATATTTTATTAACAAGCTAATTATCTAAAGTTTACAACTTATAGTTTCAGGAAAATTGGATTTTTTAATCAAGTAATATAGAATTTTATTAATTAATTAAAAAGAAATGAAATGAGGATATATCAAATTATTATACCAGTCTCTAGATAATAAAAAAGAAAAATAATAATATATTTGTAATCTTCAATTCTTCAATCTACAAATCCGAAATTGAGAAATGTATTACTGATAATAACAACACGAACTTCAAGAATATAAAATAAAAAAAAAAATAATTTCCACTAGCATAAATAAAATTTCTAAGCAAAAATATTTAATGGCAGCTTTCTGAATTAAATCATATAGTAAAATCCTTGGTATGGTAAAATCCTTGGAATTGAGTTTAATCTGGTTAACGTTAGTTATTCTTTTTTAAAAGCAGAAATTTAAGAAATTTTTTGAATTTTTTTTAAAAAACATAAACTTGATTTTTATAAGTTTCCTAAATTTCCACAAATTTAATACATTCATTATATTGAAAATCAAAAACAAAAAAGGATTATGTATTAATAGTATAATAGACAAACATGCATTATTGATTATAAGATATTAAGTCGAGTCGTTATTTGTAAATGCTTTTTATTTAAAGAAAATAAATTTAATTATAAGATAAAAATACGGCATGACATGATTAACATTAAATATAAAAGAAATAAATTAATATAGCTGAATTATCTGAATTATCCAATTAATTGGATTAACTGATTTTAATATTACCGATTATATTGTATGTATGTATTATTTCAGGATGGTTTAATTCTAACTTCTAGTTCAGTAAAAAAAATTTTATCTTACAATTTAATATATATTACAAGATTTTCTAACAAAGAGTTATACAACAATCCAACAAATAAAATAAAATTCATCGGTTTACATTAAAAGGCCTATTTACCATCTTAAATTCTTGAAGTGGGAATATATATAGCCAAAGTTTCTGGACAGAATTTGACAGTTTATTTTATATTGAATGAGGTTGAGTCAATATATTTGGTCTTACGTTATTTAAAAGAGATACAGTATGATTAACATACCAGGTACCTTCTCGAATCTTCTTGGTCATTGTAAATATTACCAGAGATTACTGAAATCATTATACAAGGAAGCAGAAACCGTTATAAGCCCATCCAAAGTGCTGGTCCGATCACAAATTTTATTATAGTGCAACATCACGTGTTAAATAATCAATTGGGACATTTTGTGTAAGCATTTCACTTTGAAATATTATACTTTAGCTATGAATGCAAATGAATAAACTATATTTATATAACTAGCAGGGTCAAGAAGGTAATTATTTTTCCCATCACTGATAGTCGCGTCAGCTATCAACTGACACCAATCGACACCCGAGGCACAACATAAGGAAAAATAAAATCAAAACAAATCATATTTTCTATTTGTGCACGGGGCGTCCAAATACGGGTTTCCAGAAAAGATAAATTTACGCCGATCACTTAATGTTTACCGGAATTAATCAATGAAAAAAACCGAAAAAATAAGATTTGTTAAATAAGTCAAAAATGACATTCAAGCCCATCTTTGACCCTTTAAATAAACTTACAGAACAGGCAAAAATACACTTAGTTTGCATTTTTTTTTTTTGAAGTTTTCATTAAATTTTGTCTGTGGTACATGTTTGAAATACCCGTGATTATTAAGATATATTCAATACTAGCTAAAAACAGACTAACTGCAAATATCGCTTGACAGGTATATAGTTAGGTTTAAATTCGGTTTAAATGTTTACTACAATAGTTCTTACAAATAATCTAAAATTCATTAGGATTTTTTTTTTTAGATAAACGCGTTGCTTTATTAGATATAAATATATATTTATGTCATTGCATCAATTTCAATATTTTTGAAAAGCGCATATTTAAATAGTTAGTCATTTTTTATGTTTATATAAGTAACTAGACAACGGAGACCGTTGTAAGTCTGGAGCAAAAAAGGTAAAACTAAATTTGCGATTTCATTGGCTGACGGTCATGTGGCTCTTGCGCCGATCACAAATTTTCATATTGCGTATACATACATAGTTCTTAATTTCGCTCCGGAAAATAAAGATGGTATTGTTTTCTTGTTTGATTCCTATATACTAATATTAATACATTATATTTATGTATTATACACATGGGTTTAATGTATAATTGTACTTTAAAAATCAAAATAAGGCTCGTCATACGAAACGATCAACAAGTATGAAGCATGCAGATTAGAGTGTGGAGCTGGGTGCACTTTGATGATTCGGTTTAACCCGGATTCCTGTTACGAAAATCGGTTTGCGTTTTTAAACCGGTTTGATATTAAAAATCGCCGGCGGCGATATCGCTGGTTATTTAATTTCGACCGGAATCAAATGATCGACACATAATTTCCTTTTTTGGTTGTGTAATGTTTATTCATGCACCAAAAAAGGATATTTCCGAAATTATATGGTGACGAATATAAACCGGGTGCACAAATTGTAAAAAACCGGTTTTCAAAAAATGCAACCGGTCCCAAACTCTAATTGCAGGTAATTGTAACATTAATAATTATTGCTGTAATTTCCTTTTTTGAACATGAGTGACAAGTACTATGCATAATTACTAATTATTGCATTAGTATTGTTCTACTTTCTATTTATATGATAGCTTTCAGTTAGTAAGATTTATGTGAGAAACTTATTCAATATTAGCCTTTATTTATAAATTGATAAGTCAATGGATAAAGAAAAACCAATCAAAATATTGCACGTTAACAAATGTAAAGAATGTAATAGTGTATGCCTTGCAATACACTTTCAACGAAATTTCGGAAATTGGACTAGTGATAATAATGATATTGATAAATTTATACAAGATTCTCAGCTATCAGTTCATGATAATATATCTATATCAAATGCATTAGAATGGATACCTTATATCGGATTTTATGATATTAAATGTATTACAAAAGATGAAAAGTATAGAGCAAACTGGATTAACGGAAAAATAAGTTATTGGAATAAATATGATCGAAATTGGAAAAGAGAAAATCAAAATATGTTCGTAGAACTGAAAATTTTAAATGAATTAAAAAATATTACGTCAGAATTTATGAATGAGGTATTTGTAATTTTTTACCTTAAGAAAATTTTGAAATTTGTTATTTTACTAATCAATTAAATTTGTAGATCAATGAACCATGCGGAATAACTCAAAATCCAGAAACAAAAAATTACATGATGGTTTTGAAATATAAATGTAAAAGATGTAATAGTGCGTGTAATACAATTCATTTTCAGCAAAATTTCGGAAATTGGACTAGTGGCGATGATAATATTAATAAATTTATTCAAGATACTCAGTTATCAGTACATAATAATGTATCAGACGTATTAGAATGGATACCTTATGATAGATTTTATAATATTAAATGTATCACAAAAGCTGAAAAGTATAGAGCAAGCTGGATTGATGGAAATATAAGTTGTTGGAGCAATTATAATAAAAATTGGAAAAGAGAAAATAAAAATATGATTGTAGAGTTGAAAATTTTAAATAATTTAAAGAGAGTTACATTAGAATTTATGAATGAGGTATTTTTAATTTACTACTTTATGAAAAATTTGATTTCCCATACTAATATATCATACTTAATAGATTAAAATGGATCATAAATTATACGGAATAACTCAAGATCCGGAAACAAAAAACTACATGATGGTTTTGAAATATAAATGTAAAAAATGTAATCGTGTATGCCATGCAATAAATTTTCAAAATAATTTCGTTGATTGGACCAGTGGCAATAATGATATTGATAAATTTATTCAAAATATTCAATTATCTGTTCATAATAATGTATCCGATGCATTAGAATGGATACCCTATGATAGATTTTGTAATATTAAATGTATTACAAAAGCTGAAAAGTTTAGAACAAACTGGGTTGATGGAAATTTAAGTCATTGGAGTAATTGTAATCAAAATTGGGAAAGAGTGAATAAAAATATGATTGTAGAGTTGAAAACTTTAAATAATTTGGAGAATGTTACGCTAGAATTTATGAATGAGGTATTTCTAATTATTACTTTATGAAAACTTTTGAAATTTCACCTCACTAACATATTATACCTAATAGATTAAAAGGGATTATGTATTATATGGAATAACTCAGGATCCGGAAACAAAAAATTACATGATGGTTTTGAAGTATAAATGTAAAAAATGTAATCGTCTATGTCATGCAATAAATTTTCAATATAATTTCATAGATTGGACCAGTGGTAATAATGATATTGATAAATTTATACAAAATACTCAGTTGTCAGTTCATATTAATGTATCCGATGCATTAGAATGGATACCTTATGGTAGATTTTGTAATATTAAATATATTACAAAGGCTGAAAAGTATAAAGCAAACTGGATTGATGGAAACATAATAAGTTGTTGGAATAATTATTATCAAAATTGGGAAAGAAAAAATAAAAATATGATTGTAGAATTGAAAACTTTAAATAATTTTAACATCACATTAGAATTTATGAATGAGGTATTTTAATTTATTACTTTACGAAAATTTTGAAATTTCCACCTTACTAATATATTATATTTAATAGATTAAAGTGGATTATAAATTATACGGAATAACTCAGGATCCAGAAACAAAAGATTACATGATGGTTTTGAAATATAAATGCAAAAAATGTAATGATATATGCAATGCAATAAATTTTCAATATAATTTCATAAATTGGACCAGTGAAAATGATGATATTGATGAATTTATTCAAAATACTCAGTTATCAGTTCACAATGATGTATCAGGTGTATTAGAATGGATACCTTATGATGGATTTTATAATATTAAATGTATTACAAAAGCTGAAAAGTATAGAGCAAACTGGATTGATGGAATTATAAGTTGTTGGAGCAACTGTAATCAAAATTGGGAAAGAGGGAATAAAGATATGATTGTAGAGTTGAAAATTTTAAATAATTTGAAGAATGTTAAATTAGAATTTATGAATGAGGTATCTTTAATTTATTACTTATGAAAATTGAAATTTGTTATTTACTAATTTAATAAATTTGTAGATCAATGAACCTTGTGGAATAACTCAGGATCCAGAAACAAAAAATTACATGATGATTTTGAAATATAAATGTAAAAAATGTAATGATGTATGCAACGCGATGAATTTTCAAAATAATTTCATAAATTGGTCCAGTGGCAATGGTGATATTGATAAATTTATTCAAAATACTCAGTTATCAGCTCATGAATATTATGAAGTATCAAATGCATTAGAATGGATACATTATGATAGATTTTGTAATATTAAATGTATTCTAAAAGCTGAAAAGTATATAGCAAAATGGATTGATGGAAATATAAGTAGTTGGAGTAATTATAATAAAAATTGGGAAAGAGAAAATGAATATATGATTGTAAAGTTGAAGATTTTGAATCATTTAAAGAATGTCACATTAGAAATTATGAATGAGGTATTTTCAATGTATTACATATGAAAATTTTAAAATTTACTATTTACTAATCTATCAAATTTGTAGATCAATGAACCTTGTGGAATAACTCAGGATCCAGAAACAAAAAATTACATGATGGTTTTGAAATACAAATGTAAAAAATGTAAACATGTATGCCATTCAATAAATTTTCAATATAATTTCATAAATTGGTCTAGTGGCAATGATGATATTGATAAATTTATTCAAAATACTCAGTTATCTGTTCATAATGATGTATCTAATGCATTAGAATGGATACCTTATAATAGATTTTATAATATTAAATGTATCACGAAAGCTGAAAAGTATATAGCAAACTGGATTGATGGAAATATAAGGTGTTGGAATAATTATAGTCAAAATTGGGAAAGAGAAAATAAACATATGATCGTTGAGTTGAAAATTTTAAATAATTTAAAGAATGCCACATTAGATTTTAAGAATGAGGTATTTTTAATATATTACTTATTAAAATTTAAAATTTCTATTTACAAATCTATTAAATTGTAGATCAATGAACCTTGTGGAATAACTCAGGATCCGGCAACAAAAAATTACATGATGGTTTTAAATTATAAATGTAAAGAATGTAATGTTGTATGCAATGCAATAAATTTTCAACATAATTTCATAGCTTGGACCAGTGGCAATAATGATATTGATAGATTTATTCAAAATACTCAGTTATTAGCCCATAATGACGTATCAGATGTATTAGAATGGATACCTTATAATAGATTTTATGATATTAAATGTATTTTAAAAGCTGAAAAGTATATAGCAAACTGGATTGATGGAAATATAAGTTGTTGGAATGTTCATGTTCTAAACTGGATAAGAATAAATCAAAATATGTTCGTAGAACTGAAAACTCTAAATAAATTAAACGATATTAAATTAGAATTTATGAATGAGGTATTTATAATTTTTTGCCTTATGAAAATTTTGAAATTTGTTATTTTAACTAATCTAATAAATTTGTAGATCAATGAACCTTGTGGAATAACTCAGGATCCAGAAACAAAAAATTACATGATGGTTTTAAATTATAAATGTAAAAAATGCAATGGTGTATGCCATGCAATAAATTTTCAATATAATTTCATAAATTGGTCCAGTGGCAATGATGAGATTGATAAATTTATTCAAAATACTCAGTTATCAGTTCATGAATATTATGAAGTAACAAATGCATTGGAATGGATACCTTATAATAGATTTTATGATATTAAATGTATTATAAAAGCTGAAAAGTATATAGCAAACTGGATTGATGGAAATATATTAAGTTGGAATATTTATGGTCTAAACTGGATAAGAAAAAATCAAAATATGTTCGTGGAACTGAAAACTCTAAATAAATTAAACGATATTAAATTAGAATTTATGAATGAGGTATTTATAATTTTTTGCCTTATGAAAATTTTGAAATTTGTTATTTTAACTAATCTAATAAATTTGTAGATCAATGAACCTTGTGGAATAACTCAGGATCCAGAAACAAAAAATTACATGATGGTTTTGAACTATAAATGTAAAAAATGTAATGATGTATGTCATGCAATAAATTTTCAATATAATTTCATAACTTGGACCAGTGGCAATAATGATGTTGATAAATTTATTCAAAATATTCAGTTATCAGTTCATAATGATGTATCAGATGCATTAGAGTGGATACCTTATAAAAGATTTAATAATATTAAATGTATTACAAAAGCTGGGAAGTATATAGCCAACTGGATTGATGGAAATTTAAGTTATTCGAATATTAATAATTGCTGGACAAGAGAAAATCAAAATATGTTTGTGGAACTAAAAATTTTAAACAATCTAATAAATATTACATTTGAATTTATGAATGAGAAGGTATTGTTAATTAATTACTTTATGGTACTTTTAATTCTACTAATTTTTACCAATCCATTAAATTTGTAGATCATCAAAAAACCTTATGGAATAACTCAGGACCCAATAACAAAAAATTATATGATGGTTCTAAATAGTGAATGTAAAAAATGTAACAAATTATGTTATACAATACACTTTCAAGGAAATTTTGGAAATTGGACCAGTGGGAATAATGATATTGATAAATTTATACAAAATATTCAGCTATCAATTCATAATGATATATCAAATGTATTAGAATGGATACCTTATGATAGGTTTAATAATATTAAATGTATTACAAAAGCTGAAAAGTATATAGCAAACTGGATTGATGGAAATATAGAAGGTTGGAATGATTATCAAAATTGGATAAGAAAAAATAAAAATATGATTGTTGAACTGAAAAATTTAAATGATTTAAAAAATGTTACATTAGAATTCAATAAGGTATATATAATTTATTGTTTTATGAAAATTTTGAAATTTTTATATTTACTAAAATAATACTTATAGATTAAAATGGATCATGAACTTTATGGAATAACTCAAAATCCAATGACAAAAAATTACATGATGGTTTTGAAATATAAGTGTAAAAAATGTAAACATGTATGCTATGCAATAAATTTTCAATATAATTTCATAAATTGGACAAGTGGTAATAACGATATTGATACATTCATACAAAATACTCAGTTATCAGTTCATGAATATTATGAAGTACCAAATGCATTGGAATGGATACCTTATAATAGATTTTATAATATTAAATGTATTACAAAAACTGCAGAGTATAGTAAAGCAAACTGGTTTGATGGAAATATAAGTTGTTGGAGTTTTTATAATCAAAAGTGGGAAAGAGAAAATAAAAATATGATTGTAGAGTTGAAAACCTTAAATAATTTAAAGAATGTCACATTAGAATTCTTGAATGAGGTATTTTCAATTTATTTATGAAAATTTTGAGATTTCCACCCTACTAATATATTATATTTAATAGATTAAGATGGTTCGTGAATTATATGGAATAACTCAGGATCCAGAAACAAAAAATTACATGGTTGTTTTGAGTATTAAATGTAAAGCATGTAATAAAATATGTAATACATTACATTTCCACCAAAATTTTGGAAATTGGACTAGTGGTAATAATGATATTGATAAATTTATACAAGATTCTCAGTTATCAGTTCATTCTTATAAAGTGTCAGATGCATTAGAATGGATATCTTATGATAGATTTTGCAATATTAAATGTATTACAAAAGTTGAAAAGTATAGGGCAAAATGGATTGATGGAAATATAAGCTATTGGAATAAATATAAGCAAAATTGGGAAAGAAAAAATCAAAATATGTTTGTGGAACTGAAGACTTTAAATAATTTGAAAAGCATTACATCAGAATTTATGAATGAGGTAGTATTTTTAATTTATTGTTTTATGAAAATTTAGAATTATTGATTTTACTAAATCTATTTATATTTGTAGATCAATAAACCTTATGGAATAACTCAGGATCCAGAAACAAATGATTATATGATGGTTTTGGAATATAAATGTAAAACATGCAGTAAAATATGCAATGCACTACATTTTCATCAAAATTTTGGAGACTGGTCCAGTGGTAATGGTAATATTGATAAATTTATTCAAGATATTCAGTTGAAAGCTCATAATGATGATGTATCAGATGTATTAGAATGGATACCTTATGATAGATTTTATAATATTGAATGTATGACGATAACTGAAAAGTATAGAGCAAACTGGATTGATGGAAATATAGAAAGTTGGAATGAGTATTTTCAAAATTGGGCAAGAAAAAATAAAAATATGATTGTAGAACTGAAAATTTTAGATAATCCAAAAAATATTACATTAGAATTTAAGAATGAGGTATTTTTAATTCATTGCTTTATGAAAATTTAAATTTTTAATTTTAATAATCTACTATATTTATAGATCAATAAACCTTATGGAATAACTCAGAATCCAATGACAAAAATTTACATGATGGTTTTAAATAGTAAATGTAAAAAATGTAATAAAATATGTAATGCACTGCATTTTCATCAAAATTTTGGAAACTGGAACAGTGGTAATAATAATATTGATAAATTTATTCAGGATACTCAGTTGTCAGTTCATAATGATATATCAGATGCATTAGAATGGATACCTTATGATAGATTTTATAATATTAAACATATTACAGAATCTGGAAAGTATAAAGCAAACTGGATTGATGGAACCATAAATTATTGGGATAAAAATGGTCAAAATTGGATAAGAGAAAATCAAAATATGATTGTGGATCTGAAAAGTTTAAATAATTTAGAGAATGTTACGTTAGAATTTATGAATGAGGTATATTAATTTATTATCTTTCGAAAATTTGAAAATTATATTTTACTAATGTTATGTTATATAGATTAAATTAGATCATAAATTCTATGGAATAACTCAAGATCCAGAAACAAAAAGTTACATGATGATTTTGAATAATAAATGTAAAAAATGTAATAATGTATGTAACACAATACATTTTCAACAAAATTTTGAAAATTGGTCTAGTGGTAATAATGATATTGATAAATTGATTAAAGATACTCAGTTATCAGTCCATAATGACGTATCAAACGCATTAAAATGGATACCTTATGATAGATTTTATGATATTAATTTTATTGCAAAAGGTGGATTTGGAAAAGTATACAGAGCAATTTGGATAGATGGTGGAGAATATCAAAATATGCCTGTAGCTTTAAAAAGTTTAAATAACTCAAAAAATATTACATTAAAATTTATGAATGAGGTATAGTATATTTATTTTTTAATTTGAAATTGAGTTATAATATTTAATTAACATTTTTTTTATTATATAATAGATTATGATACATAGCAAATTTGATAAGTTTAAAGATTTTATAATTAAATTTTATGGAATAACCCAAGATCCAAGGACAGAAAATTATGTAATGGTTTTAAAATATGCAGAAAATGGGAGTTTACGAAAATATTTGGATACAAATTATATTATGTTAAATTGGTTTGATAAAATTAAGCATTTACTAGAAATTGCGTGTGGACTTGATGGTATTCATGAAAAAGAATTTATTCATCAAGATTTACATAGTGGCAATATATTAATGTCTATACTTAACATGCATATAGCTGATATGGGATTATGTAAACCCGTAGATTACAAAGAATCAGAAAATACAAAAAACAACATATATGGTGTTCTATCTTATGTAGCTCCTGAAATTATACGAGGACAAACTTATACAAAAGCTGCAGATATTTATAGTTTTGGTATAATTATGTATGAATTAATTTCTGGATTACCTCCATATAATAATATAAGCCATGATAATAATTTAGCAATAAAAATTTGTAAAGGACAAAGACCAAGGTTCAATATTAAAGTACCCCAATTAGTTGTACATTTAATAAAAAGATGCTTAGATGCTAACCCATTAAATCGACCTACAGCAGAAGAAACTTGTGAAATTCTAAAGAAATGGCTAAATGATCTGAATAGTAATAAAGCAGAATTACAAAGACAAATTAAAGAAGCGGAGGAAGAAAATAATAATTTATTAACCAAAAACACACCAACTAATTTGGGATTATCATATAAAACACATTCAGAAGCTACTTATATAAGTAGGCTGTTCAATTTTAAAAATCTTCCCGAACCAACAAATTCTTACGATTATTACAAACAAAATGACAATATAATAAGCAAGGAATTTTCAGGTATTTGTACAATAAAAAAAATATTTGACATTTTAATATACTAACAATAAACTTTAATTCCTAAATTAGAATCTTTACAAATCGACATTGAATCACAAAGACAAATTAAAGAAGTGGAAGAAGAAAATAATAATTTATTAACTGAAAATAAACCAGTTAATTTGGAATTATCACATAAGACGCACACAGAATCTACTTATACGAGCTTTAATAATCTTCCCGAACCAAAAAATTCTGATTATTTTTACAAACAAAATGATAATATAATGAGCGAGGAATTTTCAGGTATTGTGCATTAAAATATTTAATTTTTAATATGATACTAATAATAAAATTAATGAAACTTTAATTCCTTAATTAGAATGTTTACAAATTGATGTTTCACAATTGAATATTAATTGAAACGGTAAATATTTAGCTTACATGATAACTTTAATATTTTTTTGCTCGTGGTTAATTATTTTCCTATTATTTTTTAGATTAAAACGGCGAGTGTGAGGCAAAGAAAGGAGTTTTTTATTCGATTTCAAGTTATAAATTTTTTATTTTGATATTTTTTTTTTTCAAAATATTTTGTCGTTACAATTTAAATTCTGTTTAACATTAGAAAGTTTGATGGAAGGGAAATTTATAAAGCCAGTTTTTATCTATAGTAATTTGAATTAAGATTTATATGTACAGTATATATATAGTAGATTGATCAAAAAGGGAGACGAGAATGAGGTTAAGTAGAACTTTAAGTTGTAATGACCTTTTATTACATATCAGATATATTATTTATTAAATAAATAGCCATTAAATAAAATTTTTAAAATTGATACAATATTTCCTTTGACCTCCTTGTACTACTGTACCGACTCGCATACCACCATATTGTGTTACATATCAAGAAGGATATTTGTACAGGTTCAGGCCCACAGGACACCATAACTAGAAGTTACAATCTCATAAAAACTTGCCAATAATTTGTATCACAAATATTAACGTGTATAATTTATTTTTATCGTTGTTTCATTTGTTTATTTCTGTATTTATTTTTTTTTTTAACAACTTAAATATAATACGTTGAAATTATATAAATATTAGTAAAATTAAACAATTCTAAAACCAATGTACCTTCCGAGTGCATGGAAAAGTTATTTCTCTTAATTTATTACCTTTCATGTCTGAAAAATTTTTAGTTAATGAATGCGACCTCCAAAACATAATATTTTGCTTGATGTTGATTTATAGCTATTTTTTAGCATCAATTAAAATAAATTTTCAGTTCAGAAAAAATTAAATCGGCATCTTTTATCTCATCATTATCCTTTTATTGATACCCAAATTAACTAACTCTAAAGTTATAAAATATAAAAAGATTAAAAATATTTAGTAATATCAATGAATATAATAAAAAAAAAAAAAGTTTGAAAATTAACCATTTAATTTGAGCTTGAAGAAGTTACATGTGTTTTCTCCTTTTTTTCGTTAAAAAAAATTGGCTGTTTAACTTTAAAAACAATAGCTACAAGTATATAATTCTTCTATTATTTAAATAAAAAAGGGATGAAAATGTTGTATATAAATTTTAAGAATATATTGGTATTATTAAGATTGTGGCTTTAGACTAAAAAAGATTATCAAAAAGCAATATTCTGTACTAGAAAAATAATGATATGATTCATTGATCACTTTAGTTATTTACTTACTATTGCAATAATAAAACAGTATGGATCATAATGAATCTTATAAATTTCAATTATACTTAACAAAAAATTTGATTAGGACTACTGCGGTAATATTAAATCTTAAAACTGGTAAATAATAGTTGGAATGATGTATTGTGAATTTGGAATCCCATTTATTCCAAAATTAATCTTTCTCTTCTAAGTGGATCAAAATTGTAGTTAAATCTCCATTACCATATTTATATAGTATATATATACTAATATTTTCTTTTATAGTAAATTCAATTTATGAAATATACTGACTATCCCAAATTCGTTTAGACGGATTACTTAAAGGTATAACATTGTACAAAATATTTCGACATATAAACTAACGATATGAGCACATGTGGTTAAAGTATCGATCTTGATAGAGTTGTGGTATTAGACGTACATTTATTGATGTATCATCAATTACCCCTGATCTAACTGATCTAACCTATCACTTTTGCGCACGTGTAAATGATTAATATTTACATATATCATATGTATCACGTATCATTAATAGTCATTTATAAATAAAGAACAATAAGATCGCGATTCAATAGTTCGTGATATTTATCTCTATTAATTATCGTTTTTCTATTGGACGCGATAAAATCGTTGAGAAACATATAAAAAAGATTTTGTTTTTTTTTATTGAAATTCTCTTTTTTCTTGATTAAATCTTTTTTTACATAAATGATTATTTTTTACTCAAAAATCTTTCTTATAAGTATTAGTTTTTGTTAAAATCTATTAAAATGGTTGGAAAAAGAACTTATCTCAAACAACAAGCTGCTGAAGAACCTACAAATGACACAAAGTATATCAGACGTTCCACTCGAATTCAAGTAACACGCAATGTTCAAAATGCTGCCGCCATTATGTCAGACAGATCTCTTGTAGCTGCGCCAAGTATTTCTGCAGCTTCCGATATTTCTTCAGTTTCCACTGTTCAGAATGAAAGGAAACGCAAAGAAGTTAGTGAAGAAGTCACAGATGTTTCTCCTTCAAAGGTTTATCTTATAAAACGAGTCACTACCATTCCTAAAAAGTTCAAATCTACCCAAGTAGTATCATCTGTTGATTCAAATATTAATGTTCAAGACTCACAAGCTGCAAATCGAAATAATATAGCTTCTCAAGTTGTTAGTACTGCTGCACAACCTAAAAGGCGGGGAAGGCCACCTAAAAACCCTCAATCTACTACCACTATGCAACAATCTAATCAACCTAAAAGGCGAGGAAGACCACCTAAGACAGCTTTAACCGTTGTACCCCCTCCCACAGTTTCTGCTGAAAGTACCCTTGCAAGACAACCAAGAAAGCGTGAAAATCGTGCTGTAGAGAATGATAACGGGAAACTATTGAGACCTAAACGTAGAAAGGGTGACACTTTTACTATACCGATTCCTACTCGTCCACAAAAGATTGGTCGGGTTTACGCTATTGGTTCAAATGAATTTTCTCAATGTGGTATAGGTGACTTTCAAGTTACCGAAGCTACAAAATTAAGTATTATTAGTTCTTTAGATGAGTTCAATATTGTCGATATAAGTGCAGGATTTCTCCATAATGCAGCGCTTACTGTTGATGGTAAAGTTGTAACGTGGGGATGCAACGATCATGGTAAGTTAATAACTAAATACTTTGATCGTGTATTGATTTTATTTTAACCTTTTTTTTAAATATAATCGCATAGGTGCACTTGGTCGTTTCACTGAAACTCCTAATTCAGCAAGGAAGAAGGCAATTTTGGAAGCAGGAAACTTCGATATAGGTGAAGAGGGGACAATTGCATACGCTGAAGGTCTTGATGATGTCAATATCGTAAAAGTAGCATGCGGAGGAAGCGCTACGTTCGTTATATCTGATCAAGGTTATTTATATGTGACCGGAACTTTCAAGGTTACTGATATATATATATATACATTTGTATGTTACATATATAAATATGCGATTCTTACATAAAAAATTTTCCTATATAAAATGAATTTAGGACAATGATGGAATTTTAGGGTTTTCTCAAGATAATCGTACAGAAGAGCCAATATTCACACGATGTAAGCCCTTTATGTATTTAACAATTGTTGATATAGCAGCAGGTGAAGATCATGTTTTAGCGCTTACCAGAGAAGGAGATGTGTATGCATGGGGAAATGATGAGGCTCATCGTCTTGGAAGAAAATACTCGGTACGTAGATCGCTCGAGCCATTTAACCTAGGATTAAAACATATCGTTCGATTGTACGCTGGATCATACCACAACTTTGCAATTGACAAAAACGATCAAGTATGGGTTTTCGGTTTTAATAATATGGGACAATGTGGTCTTGATACAATAAGACAAGCTATCATCCCTCCAGAAAAACATACATTCTTTAAAGGTCAGAAGGTTGAGGAGTTCGCTGTTGGTCAACATCATACCCTTGCTCGTATGCAAAATGGAAATGTTTATGTCTTTGGACGTAGTGATTATGGTCAACTTGGTCTAGGTGATGATGTTACAAAATTACAGCCTAAAGAATCTAAAGCAAGAGTAGTGATACCAACTGTCATCCCAAATCTTTCATCGATAAAATTAGTAGAAACAGGAGATAATTTTTCAATGGCGGTTGATGATGCTAACAATATTTATGCTTGGGGATTTGGAGAATATTGTGTTTTGGGAAATGAAACGGATGATGACGTGACATCGCCATTTCAGATTCCAAACTTGGATGAACTTGAGGATAAGGAAATTGTTCGCATAAGCTGTGGGTCATCACACGGATTGTTTTTGGTTTCGTAATTGAAATCATCATATATTTTTTTTTAATTGAGTAAAAATATTTGATTGACACTAGTTAATAATTTTCTATATCAATTGCTAATGAAAAATCATCAGTTATTCTTTAAGAGGAATCAAAATATATTTGAAATTTTTAATTATCTAGAATTTGAACTAAAGCTTTATCAGAACTTGGTATAGGTTTTTTAATGAAATTATGAATTACCGAAATTAATGACAGTTTTCATAAGATTCGGATTTAATATGTATGGCTTTGACTTGATTTTTTTTTCTTACTAAAGTTTTATTATAACAATGATATTAATAAATTCATCATGAAGAATTATTGGCGGTTTTCAGAATGGTTGATTTTCTTAAAGAAAATTTTTAATGTCGTAATCTTATTTAAATTATGGTTTGATTACGAGCGATTCATATTACGAACAATCGTGAAATGTGAATGATTAAATATCTATTTTACTTATTTAATTGTGAGCTATAATAACTACAAAATCACTATAAATATATGAATCAGTAAAGATTTACTTTTATCGACACCTGATGTATTCTTTGAGATAAAAATAGCTTATTGTCCAAAGTGTAGCGTAGGACCGTTTACTTATAAGCATTTGTCGTTCTGTCCCGCATGCTTATCAACTAATTAGATTTTGTACACGTGATGTAAATAAATTGATTATGCTTTGGACCTGAACGGTTTGCGTCCCCTAGTTTAGTACTTAAAAGGTAATAACAGCTCTATTCATTCCTGTTCCGAACAGATTTTCACAAATCAAATTAATCACAATCGCGTGACCTATTAATATTAAATAATTAATAGTTATTCGGCACGAAGTGCCGAATAACTGTTATATTGGGTAAATCGAATTTGATTGGTTGATCCCGGGCTCCGCAGGAGCCCGAGATCAAATGATCAAATTTGATTCCCAATATAACAAGCTACCTTTAGGTAGCGTTAGTTATTCGGCTCGAAGTGCCGAATAAGTGATTTATCCGGTATCATGTGATTTATTGCCTGATACAAGTGCCTGATA
>JADRCO010001625.1:0-17992 GCA_021464525.1 Rhizophagus sp. LPA8_4_AMF | reverse complement strand
CAATTATTCATTATATGTTTTTCCATTGCTGGTGTTTTACCAGGACGAAAAGTCTACTTACAAGCCAAACATATTGCAACATAGTGCCCTTTGTCTATTTCGTCTCCTTGTTCAAAAAATCTCTAAAAGGTTTTTTTGGACATCCACCAGTACTATTTGCAGACTTAGTTTTTTTTGAAGTTGATGGTAAACTATCTGACATTATATTATTTAAAAAAGACTTCTGAAAAAAATAAGATAATCATCAAACATCAATCTATCGATCTATAAATATTTAGATTACCGCGTGATCAGCAAATCGGTGAGTTTCAGGAATCGAGATTGGTTTCAGGAATCGGAATTAATTTTGAAATATCGGGAATAGTTTCGGGATAACTAAAATTAGTTTCGGGATTCGGAATTTGTTTAGGGTTTCGGAATTTGTTTTGGGTTTCGGGTGAAGTTTCGATTCGTATATTCCGAAACCCGAAACTTTCGAAAATCCTCTCAGAGGTTTCAGGCCCCATGTTTACATGGTATCTGAAAAGTAAAACTATTTTAATGGAATTTTATTGAATAAAGTAGCAGGTGAAGAAGGATCAGAAGGTGGAATGGAAAGTGCAAAAATTACAGAAGGTGCAGAAGATACAGAAGATGTAGAAGGAGTAGAAGGAGTAGAAATGATGAAAGGTATAGAAATAATAGGAGTAATTTTTAAATTTTTTCTTTTAAAATATATCTAATATTAATTTAAATCTAATTGTAAATAAAAAAATTAGAAAACATGGAACAAAATTTTCAAGAAATCAAGTCTTATCTTGATCAGGTATTATCAATTGTACATGAACAACATGCCTTAAATAACTACAGATGGATAAAAGCAGTAGATAAGAATTTTGATGGGGGTCGAAAGCTTGTTAATGATATTACAAAGTTTAATAGACAAATTACCAATCCACAAACTTGAAAAGATAATAAAATTCAATAATGTATCTTGAATAATCAAAAATAATTGAATAAATTTGATCTTCTTTATAAACTTCATAAAATTTTTTTAAAAGAGTACATTTATATGTCGCACATGCAATGCATCGCTTCGCATAAATTTGACTGCGCCATACCCATATAAGAGGGACATCTAAAGCGAAGTAGTTACTTTTAGAAAAAAATCCATTTTCCTGAAATATAACTTTTTAACATGTATATAACCTTTAAATTAATTTGTGATAAGTGTATTTTAGCCTGCTCTGCAAGTTTACTTAGAGCACACAACGAGATTTTGAATACCGTTTTTGAGTTATTTGACTTTTTTCATTTTCGTTAAAATTAATCTAACCATTTTTGGATATGATCGGCAAAATCATTCGTTCATATGTAAAGTCAAAATATTAAAAAATCCACTTTTTTTCCTTAAATAAACTTGCAGAGCGAGCAAATATACACTAGAATTTTCAAGTTCATATCAATCTTACTTAGTTTATAAAAAAACATCTAATTATATAATTTATAAATCACGTGACTACTCCGCTTTAGCCGACCCCCATATAAGGAAATCGGTATGTCGATACGTGCATTAAACGTCGCTATCCCTCCAAAAAAGGAAATGATAAACATTAAAATTAGCATCGACATGGCGACATATACGGTGGTGATCAAAATTATTTGGAATGCTATATGTGGGAAAATGGTCATATTAGAGAGTTTTTAACGCAATTTTTACGATTTTTCGCCTTTCTCTTTTCCAAAAAATAATGCTCACCACTGTAAATATTTTCTTTTTTAAATATTATATTTTAAAATTATGTAAATCAAACCAAAATCTAATAAAACTATTTACAACTAGTATGTTAAATTAAAATACATAATAATTATTCTATTTCCATAAATCTAACCGCTCTTCCATATTCTGTAATGCCGTCCTGTTAAAAGATAAACTGTATTAGATAATAAGTTCATATAACATTTAATTCCAATAAACCAAATGACCAATTTGTAATTAAAAAAAGCAAGAAAAAAACTATAAGCACTATAACCAGAATCAATATAAAAGCAAAGAAACTTACATGCGAATTTTTTTGTCTATCCGTTCAGTAATTGTAGATTGTAATTTATTAAAGAAAAACATTTTCAAAATCAAGGTAAATATGTATAAACTAACGAAATACATGTGTTAAATTGAAAATTTCACGAATTTTATAATAAAAGTGTTTTTTATTTACAACTTGTATATTTAATAGAGACGTAAAGAGACGTGAAAAATGGAGACTAAAGTTGTAGTAAAAGGTAAAGTAAATATTAAATAGCATGAGAGAAAGTTGGCCATCGATCATTTTGATCAACATAATATGATTGGCTAAAATCACACTTAAAATCACATGACGCTACGCGTCTCTTCACTAAACTTTTTTGCTAACTATGACAAAAAAAAACTTGGGTCCTTGTGCACTCCTTGTGCTATAGCAGAATGCAATAAACCCACAAGTCGCTTTCGTACTTTTACAGTAAGTTGTAAAAATAAGGCAATAGCCAAAAAAACTTATAATAATTACCATATAGAAGTTGGACTTCAACTTTGTCATAGTCATTATTTAGAAATTTGCGAGCCAGACCGTTATACTAAGTATAGAAAAAATGAGAATAATACTAACATTGATGATAAAGAAAATTACAGAATTTGCAATAGAAATTTTGCAAATAATAATATACCAGGTAAATTAAATAATTAAAGATGGCAATATTCAATTTTATGATTAGATTGATTAATATTTATTTTTAGACTTCCAGAAATGTATACCATTACTTACTGAAGTTTTACGTAAAAAACAGCGAAAAGAACATGCAGGTTTATTATTAAATCCAGTGGTATTTAAGGCTATGATTGAGGAAACAGATCCATGTTTAATAGGATTTTTTGATATGATGGTGAATGCAATAATACCTAATACACGTTCAGCATACAATAAAGAAGAAGCAAAGAAAAAGATTGTGGCAATTTGATATATTATGGCAGCACAACGAAATATGTTTGCTAATGAATTTGCATTAAATATTGGATTATTTTTAGATTCAACTGGATCAACTAATGAATCTATAGATATAATGCATAAAATTGGAGTATCAGTATGTGCGAGAACAGTTGATTTACATAAAACAAAAATTGCACGAAATCATAAAACTAATATAAAAGAATACTTTCAAAAAAATGTAAATATACAGTACATTAAACATGTAATTTTAATAATAATTGTAATATTAATGCTCTGCTTTGCATTCTTTTACTAGAGTAATTTTTTATATATATTTAATGTAGATGATTTTCATTCAATTAAAGAAAAAAGAAGACCCGATGCTATTTGGCTTTCAACAGCTCATCATATGGCAACATGTATATGTAAACAAATAACTAGCTGCCCACAAATTCCTATTATTTATAATGGTGCTTCAGTTCACAATCCTGCATATGTAGATGCATATAATATTAATTATCGTTTAATTCATAAATATTATGGAATCTTTGATAAATCATACACTGAACGTAAATTGAGTGGATTCAGCAAAAAATGGAACTTACTAGCTTTAATCGTATTGAATTACTTACAGTACATAGCTATGATAATGCTATTGTAGAGAAAAAGGATGAACGATCAATGAAAAATGTGCGTCTAGTTGGAATGAAAGAACAACCGTTACATTCAATGCAAGATTACATAAATGCATTAAAAATAATTTTGGAAAGTGGTAACAATACACATCTTAATGGTTATGTAGCCCCAGTTGTTGCGGATTGGCCAGGCCAATTATTTATTCGAAAAGCCTTAGTTCATTTAAATGAACAAGCACAAACAACGAGAAACCCAATTCCATTTAATATAAAATCTTTTATTCCAATTCTTGGTCCCTTACATGTATCACTTAACAGTAGAGAACAGGTAATGCTGGTGCATTACTCATTTTTTAAACTTTTGTTTCATTTTCTTTTTGGAGAGCGCGTAAAATTAGCAAAGAAACCCAAGCCTTGGAGAATAAATCTTTTATTAGAATTAGCATATAGTGGATGGATAAAAATTAGAACAATTATAAAAAATAAATTCGGATCTATATGTAAGGATATTGAATACCAAATGGCGCTTGATTTATTAGACAATTTAATTCCATCAACTCTTGATGTGTATGCAATACTTTTTCGTTCAGGTTCATTCGATGAATATGTTGAAACTATTTTTCGTATATGGACATTTGCATTACGTTGGAAGCGTAAAAATTATAATAAAGCACCATTAGTATTTTTGTCAGATATTTTTTATTGGGAGGATATTAACCATCCTTTTTTTGAAACAATAAAAATGTTTTTACCTAATTTTAATGATTATCCAGTAGAGAATATGCATAGCAAAATTCGAACAAGTATATCTATAAATGCAAGTGCAGATGATATTATTAAACAGGCATGTATAATTGGTAAGTGTTTTAAATTTCTTCAATTCAAAAAATTCCAAAAAATTCACAACATTAAAATTTTGTAAAGATTCTCACATTTTAGATGAATTTAAAGAAACATATCAAACACGTCGGCATTATCCATATACTCCATCAAAACTTGATTTCCTAACAAATAAAACAAGTTTATTCTTGTTACAATACTTTCACAAGCTTTACCAAAATCTCAATCGCAGTCATGCACTTGATATGAAAGGAAAAAGAAAAAAAAATCATACAACCTATTACCTTACTACGTTAGATCAGCAAGTAGACATTAAAAATCTACCAACTGGATATCAAACAGGACATCCTCCAAAACCAAATGTTTGTGACGCGTGTGATGCTAAATTAAATAATGATAGCGAAATATTGATCTGTGGGCATGGTTATCATCGGATGTGTTATAATAATTTAAGAAATAGATGTAATCATTGTGAACAATATTATAAGCGAGGTGTATTTGATAATGTAAAATCTTTTTTAGATAGATTTCAAAATGGGAGTAATGAACTTACTGAAGAAGAACGTGATAATGATGACAATGAAGATGAAGAGCAAGAGGAAGGAATAGAAGAAACGGATGATTCTGATTTAACTACAATATCATTTAAATTAACAACTGCTTTGCTTAATGTAGAATAATGGTAAAGAAAAAATAATAAAAATACTATTATTTATAATATGTTTATCAGTTTCTTTTTCATTATTCATAAATATAAAGGTTATTAACTTCCAGCCTATCAGGTACTGCCATTATATGTTCTATAGCCAAAACCTTCAAACACTGGATCAGACTGGATTTGGGCATAGAAAACGAAACTTAACATGATAGAGAACGGTTGTGTAAATAGTTACTTAGTAAAAAAATATAGTCACCTTATAACTGCGTATTTTTGATATACGTCGTACTGTAAATTTAATATAAATAATTGTGTAACAATAGGGTCAAATAGATTTTCGCTCATGCTTATTAAAATCACGTGATTGATATTATGTGATATGTGACAATGTGACATCTGTGCAAAAATTGCCGGTATTGCTGGGGTAGTTTTGAAATATCACCGAATTACGTTTTATTTCTCAATATGATAAACTTTTTTTTTCAGATAAATTTATACATAATAAATAGTTATTAGGTATGATGGTTAAAATATCATCCAAACTGCTTAAATAAACTAAAATCCAAAAAAAAAGTTTAAAAAAAAAAGTTTATAGTTTATTAAAAAAAAGGTTCTGGTTTTGAACCCACGTTCACGTGCTCTCATATTATGGTGTGATGATGATGCCATGCTCTCGTGTCACTATTACCACAGATAAAATGGCCTTAATCATCTTAATCATTTATTCTCACATATTTCGTTGGTTTTGTGATTTATTCACATATTTCTTCTTAACGTCTGATATTTCAAGATGGCGAATGGTAAGATGTTTTTTTTATTTTAACTTACTAAAACCTACTGACAATATTCTGTCATTTCAGATGATATAAAAGTAGAGGTATCTTCTGGTACTTCGACTTCTGGATCTCCTAAAACACCTGCTTCGAAAACTAAGCTAGTTTTAACCGATGAACTACAAGAGGTTCGTGACAGTTTGTCCGAACCTTGCCGTACATATTACGATAATATTAATGACAACGAAGATAAAGTAGCTTATCTAAATTCGATCAAATCAGATAGATTGAAACATCGCAATAAAGGAGTATGATTTGTTTCGTTTGTTTATGATTTGTTTTTGTTTATATTCGTCGCAGAGATTTTTCACACAAATAACCTATAGTTTTCTCGTTTACTTGATTTTTTTAAATTTATCTAACAGACTTCTGTGATAAAACTATTTGCAAATCTAATCGTCTTTGGTGGCGTCATTGGTGCGTTCATTGATAGTATAGACTCTGAGGATGATGTTTCTAAATTGATTTCAAATTGCACTGTTTATTTCATTCAATATGTCTCTACTATAATGGATTTATATTGGGTTATAGGTTTCAATAAAAAGTTTGTTTTGTGTGCATTATATTCAACAGTACCATCAGGAGTTGGTTTAATAATTGCAGTTTTACTAATAATTATTGGAAAGTACGATAAAGTCTCATGCCTAAACTTTATTGGCATCGGGGTAGTATTTTCTACTTGGTACGCAGGGATTCAAACGCCTAAGATGGTTGGTTTATAAGATGAAATACATATATGGTAAAATATTCTTAATGCTAATACATATAATGTAATACATAACTGCATAAATACATATAATATAATACATAGCTATACAAGCTTCCCAAACCTTTGCTTCCTAAATCTTTTGTTTTCACATTATTTGTTATTTTGTTATTTTGTAATTTTCCTGCTGTGATTACAAGAAAGGCAAAACAGATCGGGTCATAGTCCGTGATACATGACGTTTCTATAAGAACGCACATTTTTGAATTGAGTACAGGACTTTGTGATATTTATCTGCAATTTAAATGCAGAGTTATATCTATTATAAGATTATTGACTAAAACTTTTAGATGCTTGATTAACAAATTCCTTAATTTTTCGTATCCTTTCTGGAATAACAATTTTTTCTGGTTTTTCGTCTTCAAGAAGGAAGATTCCATATTTGCATCTTTTTTGCCAATTGTGATTAATGATGTCCTTGAGTTTTTTGACATCTTTATACCAACTAGTGCTATGAAGATGTTGTTGAGCCCCTTGCACCTCTAATGTGATTCAATATTTTTGGAAGAAGTCATCAAGCTCTAATCCATTCAAGAAAGAAAGGATGATATTTGATCATAGGTTCTTCATTAAGAATTTCTTTAGCTATCTGGATGCATCTAATCTGGAATTTGTGATTTTTCTTAGCTTCTCTTTCTGCCCAATCCTGCTCTAGTTTTAAAATTCTAGCTTCAAGTTTGGTGAACCTAACTTTCTTGTCAGTTTTCTTAACCTCAAGCTCAATAATCAATACTTCAAGCTCAAATGTTATAATAGATAATATTTTCATATATGAAAGAATTATTCAATATTATGTGGCAAATATAAAATCATGTTCATTGGCTAAATGATTAGATATCAGTAAGATATCAGTTATCTAACAATCAACTATAGTTGGATGCCAAAACATTTTGGCATATAGCAATTGCCAAAACTATTGCTGAAATTCCAAACTATTAGACCATTACTAAATCTAGATTTAGGTTAAATTTTCAGTAAAATTAAAATTTTGGAAATAGCTTAGGATATTACACTAGTAGCAATAAGACCATTAAGTCTTTTTAAGACTGGCGGTCTTTTAAAAGACTACATATATAAATGATATAAATATAAAAATAAAATACATTAGTGTAATAATATAGAAAATTTATTTAAAATTTATGTACATAAAAATACGTAAAAAAAGTCATTTTAATTATTAAATCAGCCAAAATTAATCTGAATTAAAATAAAACTTAAAAAGTATTTTTATAAAATAATCTGTTAATTTATATATGGTCAGATGGCACAGTAAAAAAATTTGTTTAAATTAATAAATTTTAACATTTTGTAAAATTACTTGGCATCCAGTGATCATAGAGAGATAAAATAACCACCATTAGATTTGACTAGATGAGATGATTTTAACAAGTTATATTTCATCTTTCTACAATCACTGGATCAAAATATAACTGACTAATAATATTTAAGACCAAAATGTAGGACTGGTGTTAGTTTTCGCCTTGGTCCTACTGCACCACATACAATCCGGAACTGCAGTCCATCTGGTCTAGTCCTAAAGACCGATCGAGAAAGACCACGTAGGATTGAGTAGGACCATTTAACATCTTTATTCTGAAAGTAAAGAGGATAAAGTCAATTCGAGAGATCATAAATCTCAAAGATGTAATTGTCCATTTTTATCAGAACTTCATTTGATAATAATAGTGGACATTAGCCATAAAATTGGAACATAATTATGAAATAGTTGCTCCTGAACACAAAATATTTCTTAGTAGTGAAAGAATAATTTCCCAAGAAATTAAAGATCAAATTATAGTTTATCATCAAGCAGGTTGTAATGTACCAACTATTCATTCAATTCTTAAGCAAGAATGTAAAGACTCAGAAATATGGATTTATAGTGATATTTATAATTTTATATATCAGCTAAATGGTAAACAAAGAACAATGATTTTTTGAAGCAGAAGAATTTATAAATATCTTAAAACATTTTAAAAGAGAAAATAATGGATTTGAATATGAAGTAAGAGTTGATGTAAATACAAATGAATTACTTCAAGTAATTTGGATGTATCCTGATCAGAAGCGACCTAATCCTCTACCAACAAAGTTGCTTGATTATTTAAAATTTTCTCAATTTATCATTACATACAGTATTTGTTTTTAGATAAAATATTAGAAACTGATCGCGCGGAAATTTGTTTTATGCACTATGCAGAAATTGCAATTGTATAGTGATTAAGTATTTTTGACGCAAATGATCTGGTTAATAAAATTTTTTAACAGTAAAGTGTAATATGAAATACAGTGCATTTTTTAGTTGGAAATTTAATTTTATTCTGTCTGTATTTTGTATGTAAATTCAGCACGGTATTTATTAATTTGTGAAAAAAAACAAACTTAACGAAAATATTAAAACATAGGAAAAAAAAATTATCAGATAAAATAGTTAGTAATAGTATTTTAATTATAAATTTGGGGATTTACACATCGTTCTAATTTAGTTAGTACATAGAATAGTTTAATAAGTTTAATAGTTTAAATAGATAATAAATAGTGTTGCTCGTGTTGCTCTATCATAGTTGGTAGATAGAGTATTTAACTCCATAAAAAAAAATTGTGCTGTAACAATTTTTGCCCAATCAAATTCGAGGTTCCAATTTTACTGCGCTGATGAGACACGTGAAGACGTGAAGTCGATTATATTTTCGAATTAGGATTTTCTCGGCAAAGATAAAAATGCCGATATATAACAAGAGTAATATGTCCGGTTTATTTTAGAACACCTATAGAGGCGGGAAAATCGATTAATATCATGACATGTTTAGAGAAACTAGCCGAACAATAAACCAACTTACTTTATTATTACTTTGCGGAAAATATGAGTTCGTTTGATCAAGGATGTAAGTTTGATTAGATATTATTAGTTTCACTTGATTTTTGCTTATATTTGTGCAAGGCAGATAAAAGAGTTTACTAACTGCTTCGTCTTCTTTTATATGATTTGTAGCGGGTCTAAGGTTCGATTTTTAGAATAAATCTAGTTGATTTCAGCTGAATGTTATAAAATGTATTGATGACGCAATTAAATTTTTTTATTGAAAATATCGAATAAAGAAAAAAAATTTTTTTTTTTGATCATATTATACTGCTTCCTTGTTTAAAATTACTAAAAAAAAAGAAGATAGAGAGAATTTTTTTTATACATTCGCAAAAATTATGCATCCATAAATTGAATGCTTCGGGGGAAAAAAAAACATATAAAACCTCAATTATCTCAAAGTATTTGTTTAAAAAAAAAAAAATAATTCATTTATTTCACCTATCTTTGTCCCAATTTTTTAATTCGAGCCAAAAAAAAAAAAGATCTAAAGCCATTGGTCGAAATTAAAATAATTTACCAAATAAAGACATTTCATTTCCCCATTATCCGAATCCTGTCAGATTATTCGAATATCTGATAAATAAAAACTAAAACACCATTATTATTGGTTTGATTTTTGTCATGTTTCAAGTATTATACCAAATTTAAACTTTTTATTATCATAGTTTTTTTTAGGTAAATTGATGCGTTCACTAATACATCATAGTTTATCAAAAGAAAAAACATAAGATTTTCCTGAACTTCATTTTTGTTCTAAAGAATCTCTTTAATAAATAATGGATATCAAAATAATTTTCATTTCTTTCACATCTTACCATATCAAGATATTATTTTTTTTTATTTTAAATGAAGTACTTTCCATAGAGTACAATCACTTCCATTTTAGAGGATATTTCAATCCAACAATGGTAATCAAAATACCGATAAAGAATTAGGGTTAATGATAAGTTTATTTATTTATAGTGGGAGCATAATTATGAATAATGTTTATAAAATTGATTGGAGGTTTTTTAAAGCATGCCCAAAAATGATGCATTAAATAACTTTACTTTTAGTTAAAGAAATATTTTATTGGTAACACCCGAGGAATTGATTTGACTATTTTAAATGGTCATGCTGTAGATGTTGCTACAAGTAATATGTATATTATGTGGCCTTAGTCCACATGATACACATGTGGGCAAATCACAACAAACGTGACTGACGTAGAACTAGACATTTTAATGAACATCGAGAAAAAAATATTCCGTGCTTCATAAGACGTATTTTTCGATTGATAATTTGAGAAATTGATATTTATTTATTTTATTTGGAATTTTTTTTAAAAAAAATATTTTCAATGCCTTCTTAGAACAATTTAAAGATAAAATAAACAAATATAACAAGAGTAAAAAAAATCAATTGTACAAAAAAAATGTATATATATACATTCATAATATATACAGTATGTATATATATATAAAATAAATAATCATACCCCAATTATATATAACCCAACAAATTTTCAGAAAAAAAAGAAAAGAAAAAAAGACTATAAAAAATGATACACAACAAATGGTGTAAAAAAAAAATGATGATGATGATTAAAAAAAAAGTCATTTGAATTTAACTAAATTTATAATGGCAAGAATTGAATAGTTTTGTACAAAAAGATATTTTTAAAAATGCTTAAAATGTTAAACCATATCATAACTTAAGCTACTAAGTTCATCGGGTATTTTATCCGTTTTATTAGTATTTTGAGGTTGAGAAGTGCTACGGAAGTGCCATCCAGAAAATGTCTTACGTCTTTTAACTTTTTTAGTATTCTTTTTTTTCTTCTTGACTGTTATTATTATTGTTGTTATTATTATTATTATTGTTGTTGTTATTGAAATCAAATGATCCTGTCGTAGGTGATACAGGACTAGATACTGATGGTTTCTTCCACTCAAAAGGTAAAATTTCTTCAAATCCTTGAATATTTAAAATATGGTGAAGAATCTTTTCAATATATAGTCTCATCCTTATTTGCGTCATGGAGTGATTTAATTTCTTCTTGCAATTCTATATTAAATCATATAATATTTAGTATATGAAAAAATTGAACATTAAAAACAAAAAAAAATTTAATCATTAAAATACGTACTATCAATGATAGTATGATCACTTTCTTTTATGGTCACGTTCGCCAAGATAAGAACTACTTAGTTCATCTGCACGAGTCAATTCAGCCTTTAAAGAATTCTCAGAAATACCATTTGTCCTTCCTTGTTCTTGCAAGAGAATAATAGGTCTCATGAATGGATCTTCCTTCTTTTCTACCTCTACACCTCCACTCCAACCAAAAAAGCTACTAAGTCGATTTGCGTTTTTAGCCGATCTAGAATTCCTTCTTAATGGACGTTTTTGAACTCCACTAAGAGGATGAAAAGTATCATCATTTGATTTTCTAGTTGGTAGGGAAAGGGATGTATCAGGTTCATCGGGTATTTTATCCGTTTTATAAGTATTTTGAGGTTGAGAAGTGCTACGGAAGTGCCATCCAGAAAATGCCTTACGTCTTTCAACTTTTTTAGTAGTCTTTTTTTCTTCTTGACTATTATTATTATTGTTATTATTATTATTGTTGTTGTTATTATTGAAACCAAATGATCCTGTCGTAGGTGATACAGATGGTTTCTTCCACTCAAAAGATAAAATTTCTTCAAATCCTTGAATATCTAAAATACGGTGTAGAATCTTTTCAATATATAGTCTCATATCCTTATTTGCGTCATTGAGTGATTTAATTTCTTCTTGGAATTCTATATTAAATCAAATAAGTATATGAAAAAATTGAAGATTAAAAACAAAATAAAAATTAATCATTAAAATACGTACTATCAATGATAGTATGATCACTTTCTTTATGGTCACGTTCACCAAGAAGAGAACTACTTAGTTCATCTGCACGGGTCAATTCAGCTTTTAAAGGATTCTCAGAAATACCATTTGTAATTTTTTTGATGATATCGGTATGCTTGTGAGAATCATTTAGCGATTATGTAAAAAAATGGTGAGAAAAAGAGGAACCAATAATAGGAACAATTAAAGGAAATAATTCAAGCCACTTATTTACCTGCATTATAGGGTTAAACATAAATTCGCCTTTCATTGTTTTTTCAAATATTAATCGTTGGAATGATTCATTTTCTTCCATTAATGATTTATTCATATGCTTCACTTGCGACAATTCATTTTCTAATTGTTGAATTCTACGCAAATGATTTTTGTTTGTACTTATAGATTCATTAGTTGTTTTATCAAGTTCTGCAGCTAATTCATTATTACGTCGCTCTAATTCTTTGACACTTCTTTGAGCATTCTTTAATTCATGAGCAGCAACATAATATGAATTCTCTTCTAAATAAAAAAAAGAGATGATCATTAATTATTATAATCAAGTTACCTAAAATTGACGTGAAAGTGATAATGAAGGTGAACAATAAACTATATTTAATTGTAACTAAACTAACCATCTTTTGGTTTCGAAATGGTATCGTCTTCAAAAACTGGATTCTCCAGAATGGTGACCTTGGTAGTCATTTTTATGTTTATATTATGGTATTTTGTTTGAACTATATAATAAATGAAAAGAAACAATTTCGCGCAGCGAAGAATCAAAATATATACTGTACATATATATATAATATAACCGTGGCGTGGTTTTTTTAAAGTGGTAATTTTACAAATGTTTACTAATATGTTACAAACTTCACACAAAATATGTAATTTATTTACGGCTCGCTCTTTTTTTTTTTATCGAATAAAAAAAAATTAGATATGAAATGTGAAGTATTTATTGGATTTTTTTTTATTCTATATTTACGTCTATAAATTTTATATACGAAGTGTGTGAGTAAAGATGTTAAAAAATAAATGTATTTGTAGATTAGACGCGTGATTCTATTATGAAAAAAGAAATAATCTTCCAATCACCAAAAAATTACTGACACGTGATCAATTTTGCCGATCATAACTAAATGGCTAGATCAATTGGGGTAAGTGCTGACCAAATGGTTAAAAAAAATTTTTTTAAACTGATAATATTCTGAATCAGATGATCAAATTTGAATCTATTTTACTTAACTTTATTTTCAATTTGGTCCCTTTTTCTAGCACTTACCCCAATTTATCAAAAATTTGGTGAAACTTAATACAATAACTACAGTTGACCCCCTCTATAGGCACACCCCTCGGGACCAAAAATAAAAAGTGTGATTATAGTGAATAGTGCCTATATAGAGGGATTTTTATATAGTATTACTATGTATTGGTTCCAAAGGGGTGTGACTATAAAAACCTTGTGATTATAGAGGGAGTTTTTTATATAGCATTAATATATGTTAGTTCTTATGAAAGGTGTGCTTATAATGAAGAATTTATATGATGTGATTGTACAGGGGGTGCCTATAAAGGGGGTCGACTGTATTTAGCTTTTAAAATTATTGTTTATAATACCTTCTCTAGAGCTTTTTACCAGATTATTCTATGAATAATATAGGATAACCTGTTTAAAAATTAAGAGATCCAGATATCCTATTTAATAAGATAATGGCTTATCTAAATAAATCATTCTAGAATAATCTGAATTATCCATATTGGCAGATTTGTATAATCACATGTTATTTGACTTATTGACTATATTATAGAAATGAAAAAATGGCTGACTTGTGATTACATAAATTTGCTGATATGCGTAAATTTGCTAATATGCCTAGACTAATAGTGATTTAATAGAGATGGTTAAATTTAGTACTGATAAATTTTAGGCTTTTAGCCTGTTATATAAATTTAATTTTCAAAAAAAGAATATTTAATCAGAAACTCTCTCTGGTTGTGCTTACAACCATTTTTTTACTAATATTTTTTTGCACAAAAATTTTATTTTTTCATTTTATTTTCTTTAAATAATACATTTTTAAGCCTTTATAATATATTTTATTTTCTTTATAGCCTTTATCTTAGTTTTCTTTTTATTTCTACTGACTTAGTTTTAATAGCGAACTTTGACTTTTGGTTTTTTCTGACGTTTATTTTACTGAGGAACAAATAACATATACTATCAAGACTTAAGCAAAAATATTATGGATAAACTTTATTAATAAGAATAACTACAACAGTCTTTTTTCTTAATGCTATAGAGAGATTTAACGAAGCCTTATAAAATGAAGATTATTTATACTTCCTTAGCAATACTTCTAACTATACCAATAGACAGACGTGATATGAGTACTTAACTGAACTCTTAGGTTTCTTGGCAGCCTGCCCAATACATCTTAAATTTGGAATATCAGCAAAAATAAGATGATATTTCAACTATCTCTACCTGATTGTTTTTCCAAAAATTTCTTCATTCTTTTTTCCTTTTCACTGAAAACAGATACCCCCTATTTTTCACTGGCAAACAACCCAAACAAAGACGATACCAAAACAGAAAGGTAGTACTTCCAAATCAGATGGAATCTCTGAACTTTTCCTGAATACGCTTCTCAACAAGATCATAACAAGTTTGGACATGCCTGATCATGTACCTCCTTTAGACCTATTTTTAGAATATGACGCAACCAACAATTTTTATTTGCTGAACTTTTCAACAGACATAGGAACACCTCATTGAATACCTTTAATATGCTACACTGGACAACGATTTAATGTCTCATATTTGGCTTCTTCTATGTGACTAGAAAATTTAAAGATAGAGATAAAGTCAGCTTTCTGGATATGTTGACCTATAAGATCCTTTTTTTGCTATTAAATTTTATATAGAATTTTTTTCTTTTTTCAGTTTTTCTTTTATTTTTTCTTTTTCTTTTTCTTTTTTCTTTCTTCTTATATTTGCTTCGTTACCTATATTTTTGATATGAAAGTTATGGGATTTCTTTACATGTCCATCAACTACTTTATTAGGGTATAGAGTTTCCTACCTGCAATACTAAATCTAAAGGATGGTGGTAGCAAATGCAAAGTATATAATAGCGAAAGAATGAGAGATATTACCATATGGAAGGTCCAGAGATCCTTAATTTTCATACTATTCACACTTACAAAGGGAATTACGACTTGGATTACTATACACAGGTGACAACATGCCTTTGTGAATTAATGGTATACATTTCTTTTTGGTGGATTTTTTTCTTTGCTTTTACTAAAAAATTACAAAAGGCCGTAGCGTAACAAGTCCTTGAGTTTCCTGGTGCAGATTGTAGGGCCATATAGCTAAGAACTTTGTATTTCACATACAAATACCTACATGAGCTGAATTTACTCTCTGACAGTGCACATATGGGGTTCTTTTTGAATGACAGGTAGTTTATTGGATAATACTATTAGTTTTGACGTATAGTTATTTTTACTTTTTATAGTATTAGACATTTGTATAGAACTAATAATCTAATAAATGCGCTGCAAAATTAAAAAAAAAAAAAATTTTCAGAAAAAAATTAAAAATTTCTTATTTATTTAATATAGCAATATTTTTTTAATCAGAAAAATGTTCTATATTATGCATTTTTAATCTCTAATTTTCTTTATGTACAATTTATTTAAGAATTCTATAATTATTATATTAAATTGCATCAATCTTAAGTTAATCTAGATGATTTATAGAATTATTTATTTTGTAAATTTTAAATCTGAATATCTGTTCAAAATTTATCTGAATACAATCTGAATAATAAGATAATTTAAATAAATCTAAGATATTATAGAAAGCTCTAATTTTCTCTTCAAATTTGATTAGTTAAAAAAGAGATTATAAATGTTATTTTTATAACTTCCATTAAATTTTGTAAAATTTGATTTATTAAGAAATTGGTATTTAAAATCTCCATTTGTTTTTTAAGTAAATTTGCAAAAAAAGCATATATATATATAGAATTTGATTTTAAAAACTGCATAGTACTTTTATTAAATTTTATTTAATTTTTTTGGTAAATTTTATCATCTATTTTGGAAATGATCTGCAAATTTTAATTATATACCAGTAATTTTTTATGGAATGTCAGACTGGACAGAAGTTTAACATTAGAGTTAAATTGTTTGATATTTAAAGTTAACTGTGAAGTTTAAAGTTACTTGCCTAAATTAATTTTAAATTTGGCTAAATGTCTAAATTCCAATTTCACAGAATTTTTTATAAAGTTTTTATTAATATTTTGTTATTTAATATGATTTATTATAAGATTTGTCTTTCATTAAATTTCAACTAATTTTTTAATATAGTTTCATCAAGTTTTACTTTTTAACATTTCAATAATTTGCTAAACTACCTAATTTTACCCAGCAACCTTAGTGAAGTTTAAATGATTTGCTATTACTGTCAAACAATTTGATTTTACAGTCAAATCCTTTGCAATACTGCTAAACAGTTTAACTTTACAGTTAAATTCTTTGCCAATACTGTCAAACAATTTGATTTTTTGGTATAAAATCTATAATTTTATATAATTATATAATATTATTACACTGCAAAATCAATTTTTTTTATTTAATTTTATTAATTTAATTATAAAAGTATATGTAATACAAATTTTAATTCTATCATAAAAAAAAATCTAATTATTGTATAACTATTACTTACTATTAATATCATATTATTTATATTTATTCTTAATGAATTTTTAAAATTCGTCAATTAATTGTTATAATTTAGAATTTGTTTATAATATCTTTGAAAAAGCTTTCTTATATATATTATGCAATTTTCCATAAACAATTTTCTGTTTAAAAATTATTAGCTATTTTTTATAAAAATCTTTATCATTTTGGTTAAATAAATACAAATATGGTATTGAATCATGAAATTCATGTATAATATTCTACTCCTTCTACATAAATTTATTAGCTATTAAAAATAGTTTTTTTAAACCATTTTTTTAATATTATATTATAGAATAAATCTAATATAAAATAATGCATTTCTTGTAATTAGCATTACCTAAAAAAATACTTGCAGATAACATTATATTGCATTAATATTAGTACATGATAAGGTTATATATATATATAAAGTTAAAATTAAAGTTAAAATTAGCCAAAATTATATCATATCATATAATTTTAAATAGTTGCAAAATAGTAAAAACTTTAAATTACAATAATTCTATCAATATTAATGCTATAGAACTGAAATACATATCATTCAAATTCTCTTAATGAGACGAATCAAATGGTACTAAGATCATTAGAATCCAATTACTAAATATAGAAATCATAAGCAAAAATGTCTAATTTTAAATAAATATAAAATAGTCAATATTAATACTATTGATATAATCTTATCACTATTTGATTCTTCTTAATTAGAACTTCCAAATGAGCTATAAATTATCAGATTCTGATCACTTAATATCAAATTATCCTTAAAATACTTTTAGGGCAGTGACACATATTACGTAATATTTAGTTTAATATAAACTTACCCCCC
>JADRCO010001624.1:0-18012 GCA_021464525.1 Rhizophagus sp. LPA8_4_AMF | reverse complement strand
TAATAAAGTTAGTTTTTTGAATATAAAAACTTAATTCCATAAATCAGCCCATATGATCTTGATTTTAGCGTTCTAAAGACTCTTCGATTAAAAGTAACAGTATTAGATGGACTTCGATATAATCATGTGAATTGATCACCTGAAATGCGCCAGAAAAATTCTTGCCGAAGAATAGTGGCTGTACAACGTAAGATTTGCATATATATATTCACATTATTTTTTCCTTCGGTCTTTGCATTTATTTTTGCATGTCATGTCTCTGGCCACGCTATTATCATATTAATAAAACAATATTTGGGTATGGATATTTTTTCCAGCAATCCTTATTTCGCATATGAGATTTGGGAATGCATACGCTAATCCTTCATCATTTTTTATTGATTTACAGGGAAATGGTCAGATTAACATAGTGACGAAATGTAGTGCGTAATTGCTAGTGATGATCCAGAGAATGCTTTCTCCTGGACATTTACCTGGTGCTATAAAAATGGGTGTGTTGATAAGAGATATTGGAAAAGCCAGTATCCAATATGTCGACTTCGAAATCAAGTAGGGCATTGAGGAAAAAAGGCAAAACTTCAGAATCTGTCAACCCGCCCCTTGACAACCTGTAAAACTAGCTTATAATATCTTAAAAAATCTCGAGGACGATATCATCAGTGAAAAAGAAATTCCAGAACTAGACCAATATTCTGAATGTAATAATGGAATTTTAACACGACCTCCGAAGGTAATTACTATCCTCACCTGTGGCCACACCTTCCACAGGATATGCATTGAGAAAAAGCTTCTGCTGACCATGCCGAATACATGCCCATTTCCTGATTGTGAAAAAAATGTTGATATCATAGAACCATCTCCTAATACTAACTGAATGAAGAGTCGCCAATTTCAGCTTTATCCAACAGGATGAATGAAAGATTTATCCTATCTTTGCCAATCTTACGGATGGAAGGGGTTGAGAATACAGGATCCCAATCAGTCAAAGGTTATTTAAGATGTGCCAAATGTTCTGGAGACCTTTCTTCATAACTTCCACCTGTAAGCTCTATTCGTTTCCCCCTTTAACCTCAAGAGCCTTCAAAACCTCTCGTATATTTGACCTGCAAACATATTGTGCATTATGAGTGCATCGTTAATCCACGAAAGCTATGCCCTATATGCCCATCAACTGATATAGAACCGGAAGAAGAAATGGATATTGATGGCGAAGTAAAAACGAATCCTTTGAGATCAACTCAACCTGAGCAATCCACCTCTGTTTTCTCAAGCAGTAAGGGTAAAAAACGTAAAGATACTCAATCTATGGAAAAATCCTCTAACAAGAAAGCAAAAAAGACTGGTGGGAAGAAGAAGGTATCAAGCACGCTAAAACAACTTATCGAAGAATTATTAATTGATATTTCTGATGGTGGTAGGAGCTTGGAAGAAATAGATGAAAACACAAGTAACTTTTTACAACTCTTTGAAAGGATTGATCATGCTGAAACTAAAAATGAAGAAGCATCCTGAGGTCTCATTTTCAGTTATTTTAATTTTGGGGAAGCTGTATTTAAACGATACAAGGAATTAAAACCCGAGTTTGGTAAGGATGGATCTGAAGCGATAGTTAAAAAGGAGGTTAGGGTGGCAATTCCTGAGACAAAATACTCTGATAAAGCTTTGCGAAAAAGGACAGAGAGATCTGAAAAGGTTTATAAGCTTTTTAATAGCATTGATAAAGAAAAAATAGTCCAGATTAGAACTATCCCCCCATCATTCATCTTAAATCTAACTGGAGATGAAATCAAATATGTAATGGCTGAAATCTTAACACATAAGGTTTGATAAGGCCAGACAAGCTTGTCCAGTCTCGGCCATCATTTTTAGGAGATTATGGTAACTTTTGAAGACTTTAGCTAAGACGATATAATAAAGTTCTGCCCACAATTCGGGCTTATATTTTTATTTGCTTTGCGAATGTGTATGAGTATGTGAAATGCATTTGGAATATGTAATAAATAATTTCATAAAATATGTGAAGTACTGCGCTATAAATTATCACTTAACATATAATACTGTATTACGTCACATAATTCATCCTTCTGCACAGTTTTGACGAACTCGGACAAGCTTGTCCAGACTCTACCATCAGAAAAATAAACTAGTCATATGCACAGCCCTTTCGGGAGATAAATTTAACCTGATGCCCACAAGTTTCGGAAGACAAATTTAACCGGATGTTGATCCTGGTTCTGCTCAATTTTGATGAGCTCGGACAAGCTTGTCTAGACTCTACCATCAGAAAAAATCTGAAATCTAGTTGGCCGATCATCTCATAGTTTAGCCAAAGGCGCTGTACATAGAAACTTGCCAGCTCCTGGAACTCTCCTAGAACTATCAAGGAACTGGCAGGGAGCTAGGGTGATACATGTGATATGATAACGTCATGTCACAAATTGATTTAGCCAAGGCGCTGTGTATATGCATGTAAATATAAAATTAGCTTAGTTAAGATATGGCCCTATATAAATCCCCGATATGCCTGTAACCAAATAAAAATGAATTTGGATTTATTAGAGTATAAATCAGCTATAAAACAATAAAATCGCTATAATTTACTATAAGTCTTATTATTGTGCATATTCAAGTGTATTAATATGACTAAATCTCCACTAGGTAATGGTTTTAAGGGTACTTATAAAGAGTATGTCGAATATATTAGTATGCGCCATATTGAGAATGGTGAAACTCCAACTGAGTGGAAAAACAGGATCTGGAATCGCCTAATGTATTTTCGAAATAAAAAATATTATACATATGGTGAGGAAGATTGCTTTTATGCTCATAAAGCATTGCCACATCTTGTTGATGGACAAACATACTCACCGAAATGTGGAATGGCAATCTGCTATTCTTGCAATCAACTGGTATATCTCAGAATAGAAAGCTTGTCGATAGGTGAAAGATATGTTTATAATTGTATGGAAGGCAAGTTTAAAACTGAGAAATTCTGATATATTTCTTTTAATGGAGCACATTGGGGTATGTACCAACATTGGGCTACTGCTTGTACCAAAAACAAGTTTCGCAAACTAAATTTTGAAGAATATATGGAAATAAAACAGTTGATCCCATTGGATCAGTGGATGAGTTTCCATCAAATAATTCAATTTGGTAAATTCAGACGCAGAAACTCATATACTGTTTTAACTTGTATTAAAGATAAATTTGGCATTTATGCTGATAATAAACTATATAGTTATGCTTTATGGTTAGAAAATGTTAGCAGAAGGATTAGACGTATCAGACAGAAACGTGCCCTTTTGAATATTCAAAAACAGATGGAATTCCATCAGATCGTGAACAATGGCCAAAAGATGCAACCACTCTATCTTCCGCAGATTGATAGATCAAAAGAAGGTAATACAAGCGAAATATTTATCTCATCTTGGTATGCAAAACAAAATAACTTACTACCATCTATAAACCATCTTAATCAGCCTGCATTAAGATTGAGAGATGGGACAAAAATTACATTGGTTTAACTGACCGATTCTGAGTAATATCTTAATTATAGACTATTGCTCAACTGAAGATTAATATTATTTAGCTAAAGATGCAATGTATAACTTTATTTTTTTTGCGAAATGAATAGCTATATAATCTGCATGCATGATCGTCTAGTATAATTATGAAATGCTTCATATACATGAAGAAAATCGCTTTGTATGATCTGCCTATTCTAGGTTAGGTCCTCTAATATATAACTATTTTAGTGAAGTAGATCTATGAAGCGATCTTGGGGATTCTTGATTCCTAAATACTACTATTATTATAGCTTTGAAAATTTCTATGCAACAATTATCCAGCGAGCTTACAGGAATTACAAGAAGAAACCTGAATCTTCAGCAAAACGAGTTTGAGAAGTGGTGAGAAACAATGGTACTCCTGACGATATGAAGTTTTTAAGGGGAATTCCTACTCCTGAATATTGGGTTTTGGATCGAATGATTTGGAGTTAATATCAGAAAAAGGAGTCCAGCTACGTTTAAGATTAACAAATATAGCATTCATACTCTCTTTGAAATTATTATATCAATAAGGCTACATAATCATTAGAGGTTCGATATGGGAGGTAAAATGGACTGATATGTTAAAGTGGCTACAGAATCCCAAATATTACTGTATTGATAAGAAATCTAACTCTAAAAATTTCATCAGAATTTAAAAAATTAGTCACATATGACTCGCTGATGAAAATCACAGCTCTTACCCAGCTTTATAATCCAGTTACTGTAGATTTATCAGATTTGGATAATAATAGTGAATTTGTGTGCCAGATTTTTTCAGATTAGTCTTTATCCCAGATCCCAAATATTGTCTTAATAAAATAATAATATATTGTCCAGCCACAATGCATGTAGGTATGTGTGACATAAATTAGCATGTTTATGATCCTCGTTAAAAGTATATATGATGTAATAGATGATACTCCGCAAATTATCTGTGAAACTATGCTTGTGCAATGAAATAATTTCACATATAAATCGACCTCCAAAATATTTTGACCTATCTATTTGAATAGCATTTATTTATGAATTTATTTCCTTCTGGACTACAGGCTATTCTTGCTAGATTTTGACCGGAGTATATTTATATGACGGTACTAGGTCTTTATTACTGAGCGGTTGAATAAGTGAAATAAAAAAGTATGTATATGCATATTTCCCAACGCCTTTGTAATGTTGAGATCTACAATGCACATTCCACATGTCTTACTCTTAAACATAAAATTTTGGTGTAAAGTAACTTGCATACTTCTCTTATCTCTCCCCCAACATGAAAAGAATGAGAATGTGAGAAATGGTGGCATTTAAAAGGCGGTATGGAAAATTTATATTTAGGTCATTATATCAATACATTTTTATTAATATTTTTTTACTATGTTGAATTTAGTTACTAGAGTTGAAATACTTTTATTACAAGAATCATTAGATACTCTTTGTGGAGTGTCTGTTATTTATTTAACAATAGAGAATAATACTCTTCCTCCATATAATGATGTACGAGAAATAGTTGACCGAGCGGTTACTTTATCTTTAACAAAAATAAAAGATCTTGAGCGAAGAACTAAGGTGTTAGAAATATTACCACAGGTATAATGCAAATCAGATTTTTATTATTTATCTACGTCTTCAATGATGAGCCTATAGTAGATATGATTTTTAGTTTTGGTATGTCATAGCTGAAGGTCAGGGAGTGCCAGCCCAGAAGAGCGATATCCTCTAAATGTCGAGAGTTTCTGCTCCTCTCTGACTGTACGTAACTATTCAGCCAAAATAATGTTATCTAAAATACATCTGAGAACACACATGTGGAGATTGTATATAATTCATGAATTTAGGTTGGGCTAATGTACTGGTACTTTTTTATTGCATCTACTGTAGATGGAGAATGGATATATCAGTGTTCGTGAGTTAAAAGCATTAAAGGCGTTAAATATAGAAAAAGAAGCACCTCTAGATCGTACCCGGAAAGAAATAGAACAAAATCTTTCTAAGTTGAAGTATAAGCTTGAAGTAATTATCAGAAGTTCAATGCTTTTTTGTCTAGTTAAATTTGTTAACTAACTATATACTTAGCATCCTTATCAGAGGTGGATGTAAATCTTTACAGCTCTCTCAAACAAAATTTGGCGAATATTACCCCTTCTGACCTCATATGGAAAGATCCCGAAGGAAGCATGGTTCTAAGTGATGACTCTGATATAGTAAAAAATTTGGGGCGTAGACAGAAAAATATCTTCATAGAATCACGCGAAAATATGAAGTGTGAACTCCCTAATTTGGTTGTGATTAAGTGTGATAGATTTGTGAAAGATTTTAATAATTCTAGTGTATCTAGAATTATGAGGAATGAATTTCATGATAAAAGATAGAAAGAAAGCGAAACTAAACTAGTGAAAGTAGTGGAACGTATTTTGGGTACACTGTAAGTATTTCGCTAAAATATCTATAAAAATATTTATGAAATGATAGCTAATATACTTTTTTAGTGGTGAAATATGAATTAATCCTGCATTTATGACTAGCACATCCTGTAGTGAGCAGAGTGAAGGGATGTATATTGCAGATGTCATAATTTCTTTGCTTCAAGCAAGTTTAAGTGGGCTTTCTAATGGCAGTATCTGCTTGAGTATAGCAGAACGCCAAAGTCTAGCAAACAAAGCTTGACGAAATCTTAAAATAAATGAAGAGAGAATGGGAAAGAAACCTGATGTTATGGGCTTGCTGAAACAAGATGAAAAGATTATTGAGCTATTGTATACTGAATAATCACGTATCATATATAGCAAATTAAAAAAGTGGATGATGATGTAAAATTATGGAGGGAAACATTGGATGGTGCAAGTTTTGTAAGTGCGTTATGTAGACCAGTCAGAAAGCAATTTGGTGTTATAGGAATTCAGGTTGCAGGTACAACTTTATATCTGAATGTTCTTGTAAAGGATCTAGCCGGTATTTCCTGATACTTCCACCTTGATCATGCAGAAATCCCTCTATCATCAAGTAATAATATATCACGAGTCAAGTCTCTCATATGTGTACTTTTAACTTTGAGAAATATTATGATCGTGAATAAGAGTCTTCTAATGCAAGCATTAAAACAAGCCACCTCTCATCCGCCCCAAAATGTTAATCCAAGTCCTACCATTTCCACGCCACCATATAATAATTAGGAAAGAGAAGCATCGGATTATATTGCCATATCATATAATTTAGCATATAAAGCCTATGTATTTTTTATATTAATAAAAAGTGACCCTGGTGGTCGATTTCATAAGCATATATTCATATCTAATTAATATTTTCGTGTGGATGTGGTGTACCAGATAATAAATTTTTTTTTGAATTTCAATTGAGAATCTCAACCAAAAATACATGATTTTTTCTTTTGAATATTAAGCATAAATAATACTATATTACGCAAGTATACAATTAGAAATAGATGATTCCAGACTGACCGATTCATTGAAACAATGTATTAGCGAGCTTAAGGCCAGAATTGCAAAATTGGAAGATAGGCAAACACAGAATGAATTAATAAAGAATCTAATGTCTGTATCATATGATAAAAACTGTTAAGATCTTCTGGTGACCATTGATTACGCGATCAGAGCATAACCAATCCCCTATCAGATGTGACGCAATTCGTGATATTGATGCATAAATTTCTCAGAATTCTCTGAATGCTTAGAATTCTTAAATTCTCAGAATTTTTTTATTATTTATAAGAAATGACTGGCATACTAACACCATCTTTTCATATATATTACTCAAAGCAACTTAACCAGCTTTCTCGATCTATCAAAATAGATATATGGCGATGCCTTACATCTCAAAAATATCCATTATCGCTAGAACAGGCAAGTAGTATTCACCCTGAAGTAGAAGATTTGTTAAATAAAGCAGTTGGAAATTATATTAAGAAAAAGGAGCATCAGAAGATGAAGGGGACTGAGCCTATTACTAGCGACTGTGAAACTTCGTTAAGGCAAGAAAATGAGGAATTGTGTATATCAAAGCAGGTATTGGAAAAAAAGATTGAAGAGCTTCTTGATTTGCAAGAGCAGTATAAGTCTCGTGAGGTAGCCATAACCAGGTCTTTGGAGGAAAGTGGCGGAAAAGTCACCCAATTATCAGATTTGGTAGCTTTTTACAAGAGTATAATTCCTGATACGAAAAAAGCTATTGCATCAGCTGAAAAGTCCATTGACCTGTTAGAGAATAGATGCCAGAATCTGGAGGATATTATTTCTGTTAAAGATAGAAAAATTATCGCTCTTGTTGATCAGATCCTTTCCAAAATGAAGCATAATGATGTGACTATAGAACCGGAAATATATTCTAGCACTCATGAAAGGAAATTATGGGCAAAGAGGCGTAGTGAATCTGAACATGATCTAGAAACCAGGAAAAAATATACATTCCAGAATTTGGCAGGTAAATGATTATCCAAGGCAATTGATTGTCTGAAATAGCTAGTTAGAAGTATTACCCAACGATTTGATTTCCCTTTCCAAGTTGAGCGGAGTGTTCCATCAAAGTGAAAAAGATTCAGATCTCGGTTTATTTATATCGATGACCACAAATTCCTTTTGTCTCAAATAACCATCAAGGACCTTTGAAGCTTTGTGCAGATCAGCATCTGTATAAGGACTTATAATGTCAGCAAGTTTTCGAGTTGAACCTCCACCACTGCAAAGTACAATATGCGTTGCATTTTCACGAATATCTGTAGGAATCCTGTGAAATTTTTGTAAGACATAAATAAAAGAAATATTTTCGTGGCGACCTCTATTAAAATATGGAATAATTTTTTTCTGTATAACTGAAGGGTCTGAACAAACATCCTTAAATATCATTAGTGTACTTCTTTTAGCATTGAACTTTTTTGGATCTGGAATTTTATCAGGAGTGAGTGTAGAGAATGTGATATCTTCATAGTATGGCTTGGATTTATCTTGCGCAAGATATTTATAAAAATTTCGAATGATACCGTATTTAGGCTCGTCAAGGTGGTGGCCACATAATATCACATCATCACATTTAACATTGCGCTCACCTATTTTAGAACTCATTACTAGCAAGTTTAGAATCATATTCATTTTACCTGAATTGCTAGCTCCTACAACTATAATTTGAAAAGACCATAGTGGTACGTAAAGATCATCCTGATACTTTTTTGAGGATTTGACTTCATCCACCGCAAATATTACGTATTTCATAATTCAATCTAACTAATTTTTATATCAAAAAATAATGTAACAATTTCTTGAGCTCCGACAATAAATGTTCTGCCCAATTTTTAGATTGCTTTACCCACTTGCATCATCCAAATATCCCTTTTCGATTAATGTATGTCTAATGAACGGATAAAAATCTGCAGTATAGGGCACTTCGATAAGACATATGCCTTGCTCCTTGCATATATCCCGCTTCTTCTGATCGCGCATTTTCTGTTCATCCAAATCTATCTGGCCTCTTCTATGAAACATTGAATTAAGACTATAGTGTTGCTTGCCATGAAATTCGAATCCTAGTCGCAACTCTTTGTTATATCCATCAAGTTGCATTCCATGCAAAAAATTCGGCCTACATGATGGAAATTTCTTGCCTAGTAGATCTTCAAAAATATATCGGCATTGGCGTTCACCGCTTCTATGATGGCAAAGAGGACACCATTCGAATTTTTTCATGATATACTTTAATGGATACTCCTATTGATGCGCACCATTTTCACAAGACCAAAGATATACATCATGACCATTTATTTGCCCGGTCTTTCCAAGACATTGACCACCACGCTTCATGGCATAATCCACAGCCTGAACTGACTTACTACTGGAAGCATGAACATAATGGACGAATCCAGTAGGGTGATATTTCCGCATAAATTCATCTGGCAGATACTCGATTTTATCAGGTTCTTCAATCACTTGAAGTTCCTCATATTTGAAGGGTCGTTTGGGGTTCTGTCCTATCAAGTGAGCAGTGGATTCAATGGGCTCATCCTCGAGATAATATAAGACTGGTTGTGGTGGATTCCTTCTGACAACAACTCTTTTGATCTTGTACACATGTAACGACCAGTACAGATCAGTTACTCGATGCTTGTGATCACCTTCCAGCTCGCCTGGTTTTAACAAATATCTAACTGCTGTACCCTTTTTTAACCTTATCTCTTTGTATCTCCCAATTGCATGCTTAGCTTTTTTAGAGGGCTTTGACATAACTTCTTCCAGAGTTATAGCACAAGCTGGTGACATTCCAATAAGGTGAGTCTTGCTATTATTCATAAAATCAATGTATTTCTTAAGAATTTTATTCCATAGTCTTGATCGCTCTTCTTCAGCCAATCGCCCCTCTATAGCATATTGAACCTTATATATTAATTTTGCTAAATTTTTCTTGAATGCCTTAATCAAAGCTAAGCTCTCAAAACTATAAAGGTCAACAACATGTATTGTAACATTATATTGTTGCATCCCTTGTGAAAATGCGTCTCAGAATGAAGCATCACCATCAGTCATTAACAATGTTGGCCATGTAAGAAGGTTAGAAGGATCCTTATATATTTCTTTCACTGCAATCCAGATTTCTAAACTATTTCTAGATATTAGAGAACGTCCTTCTTTATAACGTGTTGTCATATCTATAATTAGAAAACTACAAACTGACAGCATCCAAAGCTTGCTTCAGCTTTGCATGGTGATGGCTGACGATAAATTTGGTGGTCATATTGATATCCTAACCACTTTGCAATATCCTGCAGTCGAAAAGAATATTCTTCCTAATAACACGCTTTATGTAATTTTTTAGCATTGGTGTAAAACCCAGGTATATTATAATATAGAAGTCTACAGACAAGAACTATCTCATCATATGGATCTATTACAATTTGGGGCTGACTCATTCTTGAGGCAGGATTATTATGATGGTACATAAATTAGGATGAAATACTATGCTTGATCCAGCATATTCACAGCTTTTAGATACAAATCAGGAGTTTCGTGATGAGCTTCGAGATGAAATTTCTATTAATAAGAGTAATGAGAAAAAAATTTACATCCTCGAGAAGGAGCTTGAGCAATGTTTTCGAACTATTTCATTTCAGGATAAAACTATTATAGCTCATGAAGAGGAGATAGAATCTCTCAAGATCAATTCTCTTAAGCAACATCTTCAAAAAACATTGTAGGATTAAGGCATAAAGGTAATGCTAGTACTTCTCAAGATATCCATATTTTAAGGCTAGAAGATAAGGTCAAAAAGCTTAAAGCAAGAATCCAGATTCTCATAGATAAAAAAATCTCAATAAATGCTTTGGATATGGCAATGGCTAATCTTATTGCAAATATTAATAGAGGATTAGATCGAATTGAAAATCACATTAGAGGAGCTGATACGCCTATGCAGAATCCTGCTAATGTTATAGATGGTATCAGAGGCTCATTAAATATTATTCAGGCTTCTTTGCAAAACATCACAACTAAGCGGGACTAATATCAGAATTTATTAAATAAAACAAATGAGTGGGAGCAGATTCTTATACAACAGTTAAGAGATATGAGAAATAAGAATTTGCGTTCCCAGCAGTTATTAGATGAATCCTAAGTTCAAGCGGAAAGAATTACACAATTACATATAACTGCCTTAAATAATGAAATGGAAGCACGTAGGGAATATTGGCAATTGGCTCAAAATAGGCAAGAGCGTATTGGCGAATTGTTATGTAAAAATTTTGTCTTCTGACTATTAATTCAGCGTAAGGATACTCAAATTGCTGAACATAGGAGAACTGCACATAGGTTAACGGTACACTATAATAATGATATAGAACGTTGGAGAAAAAGGCATGCAGGTTGCGTTCTCCAAGCGCAAAATTGGAAGGGACAATATAGGAATTTGCAAAATCAAGTTCAGGCTTATGACCAGAATAATTTAAATTTGCAGGGACAAATTTTGGTGCTTCAGAATAATCCATTAGGAAATATGGCAGATGCTAGACATTTACCAGTATTAACTATGATTGCACCGGTTCTTGCAAAAACTAAGCCCTATATAGGCCAAGAACCTCCTGATGATTATTTAGATAGACTTATTCAATCAATATCATTTGCACAAGGGCATATGACTGTTCTTAAAAATGCAAATGCTGGAGATTTCGATGATGCTGTCAAATGTGATATTTTTAAAGCTCAGATGGGAGGAAAATATTTACCAGTTCCTGCCCAAGATCCATATAATGGAAATGCTAATATTAATTCTCCAGCTACTTTACGTGCTTGGATGAGATCACATTATCAACGAGAAACAGTAGGTAGTCGGCAGTCGGCACTTCAAAGATTAACTCAAGAAAAATTTCTACCCACAGACTCACCAGATACATATGAAAAAAGAATCTGACCTTTATTATTAGGTGTAGCAGATAATGATGCACAAACTATAGGATTTCTTAAGAACCACTTATCAGGTGATCTTTATACATGGATGCGAGCTGTCGCTCCTGCTGGTATTAATGCATTTTTTACAAATCTAAAAGACATGTGGCTGGAGCGTGCTCCCAATTTAAATGGAAGCCAAAATTATCAGAATAATTCTTCAGCTGAGATTGATAAGTTAAATGCCAAAATAACCTCTCTACAGGCGCAACTAGCACAACCGGCTCAAGTGCACCCTCAGAATAATGAAGTCTCCGCTGATTTTGAAAAGTTAAACTCCAAAATAGCTTCTTTGGAAGCACAGTTAGCGGAATCAATTCAGGTGCATTCTAGACTTGCCCAACGTTTACACCTACCAGAAAATGTAATTAATTCGAATAATGCTCTGATCTATGATAAATATATTAATGAGGAGTTGGAAAGAAGATTAGGAGTAATTGAAACTCATTTAGCCGAACTTTTAAGGAAAGATACTGTAGATACCAATTCAACTCTAAATGATCATAGTAATGGAGGATTGGAAAAAAGATTAGGACAAATTGAAGCTCACTTAACCAAACTTGCCAAAAAAGATACTAGAGATGCCAAAACATTTCAGCGTCGACGCTCAGAATCCTCACCTTTTGGAGGATTCGAAAAAAGATTAGGACAAATCGAAGCCCTATTAGCTAAACTTGCCAGGGATTCCAAATCTAAGAGTGGGCGAGTTCATATGATTACAGCAGACGAACAGTCTTCTGCTGATTTTTTTGACAATGACACCACCTCTCTGTCAAAGCCTGAGGATAATGATGATGACTCTGATAATTCTTCGGCCGAATCAGACTCTGAAAAACGTGATACAAATATTTACATAACTTATGGAAAAAAAAGTGAACTATGCTGAGCAGAGTGGTCGTTCCGATAAGCCCTCAAGCTCTAAAATTAATAATGGATCCAAGCCTCATAAGGTAAAGCAGGATAACAACTCACCATCTACCTGTAAGGTTCACTTTAGTGAACAAGGTAGCCAAGGTACTAGGCGAGTATCTTTAGAAGAAACTATTCGCAAAATAATTCAGAGTGAATTTGTGAATTATCTCCCACACATAATTCAGCAAGCTAAAAAATGTGAACCTGTCTCAGCTCAAGATTCAGATGAGGAGGATATTTTGGATGGTCCTATGGAAATAGATTTCGTTCAGAAGAAGGAGCCTCCTACAAGCATTGCAACTGTAAAATGCAAGATTAAGCGTCTTAAAATTCCAGCTATGTTATTGGACTCTTGCGCTGAACTTCCCATTGTAACACCTGATACTGTTGAGCGTGTAGGGTATGGAATCGATAAATCTATAAAACATGATCTTAGCGGTATTGCTACTCTTCCGATTGAGTCTGTTGGAGTTGTTCACGATTTACCAATAACTTTGGCTCCGGGTTGTACCATTTACGAAGATTTTGTGGTTGTGAAATACTCTAAGCCAATGCTAATATTTTCTAATTCTCTTCTCAAGAAATACAGATGCGCAATTGATTGGGACAAAGATGAGTTAAAGCTCCACCATAATGGAAAGGATTTTACTATTCCGGTCACCATGCATAAGGTCAAGAATAAGCTCAAGGTGAACTGCACGAACATTGCTCCCGAATGTGATGATTTCTCAACACTGGACAAAATTTCGCAAGACTTAAGTGGGGACAAGACATTAAAAAAAACGCATGTTATAAGGAACTCGAAAAAAAGTTATATAGCGCTCTTAAGTCTAAAGAGGATCTTAACGAATTGTGTGAGAAATTATTAGTACGCTATGATAAACTAAATGGGAAATATCTTCTACACGGCTAGACGTCTATTTACCTCTGCTTTATTTTTTCGTCTCTCTTAGCTTCTTTTTCATAAAATGTATTCAGATCCTCTCTGCTAATATTTAAACCTTCCAAATCCTCTAAGCTTGTAGACGTTGACTGATTCTGGATAATAGATAGTTTAGAGATTCTAACGGACTTGGACTTGGGTTTCTTTTCTCTGGTCTTTTTTACCTTACTTCCAGAAATAACATTGCATTCTACTGAAACCTCTGGTACATCCTGTTTATCTATAATATTTGTACTTGGATAAGAAAGCGTGACTGCTGAATAGTTCTATTTGACCCTTCCTACCTCCTGTCCTCTCCAAATCTAATATAAACGAGAAGTTGATACATGGAATTTCTTTCTTAATTGATCTAGAGGCTTAGATTTCATATCTCGGTATTGCATGATATCTTCATAATCTGCAGAAGATAATTTTATAGCATCAGAGCGCATATATCTTCTAGGTGTCATATTGTAGTCGATCAGATTTTCATATTATTAATAAAAAATGTGTACACAAAATATTAATACTATGCATAGTATGCAGAATATCAGAAGCATCAGTTCTATGCACACTACGGGCTCTATCCGTAATATTAGTAAAAAATGGGTGTAAATAATTAAATCTATGCAAAGTATCAGTAATACGCAAAGTATTAGGAGTATCGGGAGCATCAGTGCTATGCACAATACTGGAACTATCTGTCCTCCAAAAAATAAATTTTACTTGGAAAATTGTTACAATGGCTTAGCCAAAAAAATTCATCCATTCATTTGCTAGGAAGTTCAGCATATAAATTATATATGCTTTCAATTTCTTTATCCTAATCATTATTTTGGTTAGCCAAGCTAACACCAGAAGGATACTCCTGTTCTCGCCAGATTTGATATACCCTCTGTGATGATATTTTGTATTTTTTAGCTAAAACTGATGATATATTCTTTTTACCTTTAGCATTTATAATATCACAGTATTCTTCAGGTGAAAGAGAAGTTGCATCAGATCTTAGATATCTACGCATAGTTTTTTTTATCAGTATTGGTTATATTTAATTATTTTAATTTTTACTGTACTAGCAACTAAGCCGAAAAAAAGGTTATGACCAATGTGTATACCTTGAAAAATATTAATAATAAAGGTCATCGGCTTGGTAATGCGTATGAGCAAGAGCTTGAAAAAAAATTGTATACCACTCTTAGTTCTAAAGCCGAAATTAATGATCTTTGTGAAAAGTTATTGGCTAAAAATTCAGAGTATTCAGAGCGAGAGGAGGAGTTCCAGCAAATTTATGCTGATATGGGAAATAAAGCTAGTCAGTTAAATACGTCCAGTACTAAGTTTATATCCCAAATTACTTCTGAACGGAAGGCTCATTCTGAAAGTCAACGTGAGCTTAAAGCCAAATATTCTGCCAAAATCAAATCGCTCAAATCTTTGATTAAAACACTGAAGAGAGAGGTAACTTTGGCCCAGAAAGCTTCATCTCATGACAAAATCACGATTCTTTTTCTTGAAGCTAAAATACGTGAATTGGAAGGTATGTTGGAGGATAAAGAGCTTGAATTAGAGCGAACGAATGGAGATCTTAATTCAAAAAAACATGAAATAGAATGTATGGAAAAAGGGATAGATGCAACACATGAGATAACCAGTCAGGAAATAGATGCTTTGTCTTCAGCATGATTAAATTTAACAGAGGAAAATTCTCATCTTCGAGAGATAATCTCAAAGAAAGATAATGAAATAGTAGATCTCTCTGCGAAGCACCTTAACAGCAATCCCTCACCCTCACCTATGAATGATTTATCGCAAAAGCTACCAGGTTGGGTCAGTGACGATTTAAGACCTCTCATCTATGAGCGTGGTCTTGAAGATAAAGTTATGGAACTCGATAAAAGTTTTGCCAGAGAAAATATATTAGAGGTTTTGCAAGAGCTATTACCCTGAGATGAGATGGTTTTGAAAAGCCAGACAGATACTCTACCCAATCAATCCGTTCATAGTCAACCAACACATTCTGAAGTTTATTTCGAGAGAAGGGGTTGCGAAGCAATTAGATGGTGCAGAAGTGGTATCTTTGCCAGCAACTGCTCCTATCATCACGAGCTCCTTGATGTCACCGTTGATAATATATTCCATACTTGCCTTACTACTTATTGTAATTATATGGCTCATTGGGAAAAAAATATGGAATTCATGGAAAAAAAGTAATACCGAGTATTCTCATAACGAACTATTTTTTATCATCTCCGGGCATTTCCAAGGTTGGGCTATATGATCAGAGGCCAGAAGATCGAAGATAAAAATTGAAGTTAGCCGGTATTATTGCACGAAAAAAAATATGTAAATAATATTATCAAAGCGTCTTAACGGCTAAGTATTCTTAGTTGAAATTGCCACACCTCCACTAGAATACTTAATAATACAATTCAATGATATCGTCTATATCAGCTTCAGACAAATGATTGAAATACCTAGAAAGTTTATTAAAGGCTCTTGATATATTTTATAAGCCAGTTTTTTGCCTTTTTCTGGGAAGATTTATCAATCTGCTTTTCTCTTATATCCAAATCTTTAATCTGCATTATTTTATCTGATGGGAACGGTTGAAAGTTATCATCTTCATTGATAAAGCATACGCACATTGCAACCGTAGTGCATAAATAATAATTGATATCTATTTCCATGTTTTGCTCTTTTGCGATGTCCACATACTCCATAAAATCGCCAACTCTATGTGGCTCCTTTTTACCTTCTTTATTATAGAGAGGTGGGCCTTTTACAACAACATAACTAAAGCCTTCACTGGGATCAGGAATCCTCTCATTCCTCTCTCTCATACGTCTCATAAAGTGATTATTGTAAAGATTTTTTTTCTTAGGCTTCCATATTCCCATTACGATAAATTCATTGAAATCCTATTCCCTGTTCCAGGCTTCTCTAAGAGTATCTTTAACAATTTCGTGAATTGAGCGGGTATTATTTATATCTATAGCCTCCCTTATAATCTTCTCTCCAATGAATTTGAGAAGCTGGAATTTCCCTTGCTTTACAGTATCTATCCCTTTTATGAAAAGGGTTTTTGGCTTAAAGTTTACTACATCTTCATGCCTAATCCCAAAGTACTTTTTTTTACCAGCAAAGCAGACGGAAAATAATACCTCTTCGTATGCCATATTTAGATAAGACGTCCCACTTTTTATCCTAAAATAAGCGTTTACTTGATCGCGCAATTTTTTCATCACATTCATAGTAATTTTAACCATTTCAGTTCAGTATGCTTCTTTAGAAAGTTCTTCTCTGGAGAAGACTTCATCACATTTTTCGTAATACCTATCTGGACAGGTGAGATACAAAGAATCGGTATCTCCATATTTTATCCCAAACCCTTTTTTTGCCACGAATTCTGCGACAAGATTAAGGCTGGATTTTCCCACTGAAGTAGTTCCTTCAGCCAATTCGCGAAGAAAGATTGGAAATTTTGAGTTTCCTGCTTCCCCATAAAAAGTGTTCATATATACCTTCAAAGCTCTTTGCTTCAAATCTTAATAATTGTGATTGAAGCATATGGATGAATATTCTAAATTTAAGTTTTCTGAAATCCTTTTACCTCCCTCTTTAGCCGAACTTATCAACTTCCTAAGTTGTTCTTTTTTCTTTCCTAATGAGGCCAGTCGTGTTTTAAGCTCCACTTTCTTGTTAAATAAATTCTCTAATATGGTGGGGTATAAGCCCTTCTTCACCAATCGATTATTATGTCTTATACACCAAACATGGATGTCACGCTTATTGAATGGAAAGCTAATCTCATGTAGGGTATTCCCATTTTTTTGTGCAATGTCGGCATCCTTTGAACTTAATATAAATTTTTCTGGAAAGAGGTTATATGTCATGATGAGGCTAGGATATAAAGATGCAAAATCTAGACCAGTTACTGGCCTTTTCTTCTCAATATCTAGTGCTCCGAACGAGTCGAGTCGAGTCGATTTTTGAACCAAATCATACTCGACTCGGAAAATCGAGTCGATTCGAGTCGAGTTGATATTATAAAATTTTTTCGAATCGACTCGAATCAACTCAAAAAAAAATTGATTTCAAAATCGACTCGAATCGAGAAAAGATTGACTTGAATCGACTAGAATCGCATGATCAGATTTGATTATCTGATCTTTTTTTTTTAGTTTTTTCAGGA
>JADRCO010001623.1:0-18022 GCA_021464525.1 Rhizophagus sp. LPA8_4_AMF | reverse complement strand
GTCGGTCAGAAGTCTTTGACCGACCGGTATCGGTCACGGTCATGACCGGTCATAACCAGTTAATGACCGTGACCGTTGCCATCCCTACTAATGATAGTTTAAGATACCTAATATTTGGACAATATTGATAAATTGCTTGAATAAGCATTTTACAATCAACATAATGTATAACACTATCACAATGTATACTAATTTCAGAAAGATTTCCTGTTGTATTTTCAATTAAATTTACTGTAGCAATCAATGGAACATAATTAACCTTTAAAATTTTTAAAATAGGTAATGACAAATTCTTTAAATTATTTGGATTATTCCAATTTATGAAATATGGTTTCTGAATTTCTAAATATAGTAGGTTCACAAAGTATGAAAGAAATCTTGTAGTAGGATTCCAACCAATTCTCAAACATTGGACAGTATCTGCATGTTTAATTAATGATTCTTCAAGAGATTTGTAAAATGATTCATGTTTAGAGCTTGAAATATCGAATAAACAGAATTCATTTAAATTTTTTTGCACATCAATTAATTTAAATATCCCATAATTATCAGTATTATCATAGGCAGTAATATATAATGTAATTTTTTTAATTGATTTGCATATTTTAGCCAATCCTTCTAAAATATTTTGATCAATTTTAACATCACAATGAAAGAATCCAAGTTCTGAAAAGCAATATTCAAGCCTCTGGAATAATGTGTAGCTGATAATCAAAGTAACGTGGGATTGAAAGTTGAAAAAACTTTGTATTTTTATTAATAAATAATTTTAATACCTCGTTTCTTAAAATAGGTGCATTTGATTTTTCAATCATTTTCAAAGAAATTACATCTTCTAGGATATACAATTCCAAATATTTCCAAAATCTTATATAATTAAATAAAGGATGTTGATATGTTGTCTCTGTAATAAGATTATCTATTCCTTGATTTTTTAAAATTTCTCTTGATTCTTCCGATAAATGTAAAAGTATTACGTTATATAGTATATTTTTTGAATTATGAGTCACATAAAATTGACTAGGATTTCTCCATAAAATTGGTACCGCTGCTACACATCTATTAACTAAAAGACATGAATAAAGAGATTTTTTATCATTTTTTAATTTCCGAAATATTATAAAAAGCAAATCTTCGTTGAATCACCACATTCTTTTTTTTAAAAATAAATAAATAAATAAACAAAATAAAAAAAGGCGAAATTTTTATAATTTAGGTTTTGTCATTATTTATAAATAGATTTTTAGGCTTATTGTGTAACAAATATTACGTTTATATACTTCGCATAATACATGATGCAATTTGATGCATGAAGATCTGTCTCTGCATGATTTTGTAACCAACTACTGTATGACGAATACGTGGCAGTTTAATAGGAAGCACGCTTTCGAGAAGCTTCTACTCTTAATTATATTTGATTCTGGAAAATAAATTATTTCCAAGCATTTGATATAAATAATATTTGAAATGGCATTATTTAATTAGCAATCCACGAACTTATGAAACATAGCAATAATAAATTCTATGAAACATAATAATCATTTTTTTTTCATAGTAAAATTGACAATTTATGATTAATTTCATTGTTGATTTATTATTAACGCCGTACAGTTCCAAAATTAAGGCACTCCTGGTAAGGATTACGACCTTAACCAGTTACTGTGCATTAATTTTGTCATTCCCGGAATTAGTGTATAGAGTAGCTTACAATTTTTTATGAAAGCAGAAATAAGTTGATGGGATATTTCAACTAAATTTTACAAGTGATAATAGTTTCTTAGAAAAGTTATATCTTTTAAAAAACTTTCGGTTACAGTAAGTGATTTAATAAAATAATTTGTTTATTTTTTAGAAAAGCATCTGCGAATAAAATAGTGTGTTTCCTATATATATATATATATATATATATGTTATGCTCACTGTTCAAGTGCCAGTTGATACAGTTGATAGTTGATGTTCATCATGCGTCAGACGTAGATTGATATTTGACGGCGCCACAATTGAATATTAAATTTTCCAGGCTTAAAAATATTTTATTATTAAATAATTTATTTATCACATTAAGAAATATGTAATACTAAAATATCAGATTGATTAGACTCAAACATTACAATCAGAAGTTTTTTAAATTATTATACGTAACTTGAATCGTTTATTAAAAAACATACGAATTGTCTGAAGAATTGCTCAATTTTCCGTTGTTAAAGTATGGACTAAGTTCATTTAACTTTATTATTAAAAATACAATGTAATTATTATGTTATATTTATTGCTTCTGTGTATGAGAAATAAATTTTGTGGGCATTTATTAAAGGGATTTAAAGTGCAACGTTTTTCAAAGGTTTAACTTCAAAATATATCATCCACCAAAAACTTTGTATTTCCCGTGGAAGGATACGTCCTGAAGCAAAGAAATGATAGTTAATGCTTAAAGAAAAAATCTGCAAAGTTTTTGACATTTTACCTTAGAACATATCACTTGCCTAAAGGAAGATGAAATCTAAAGAAATGAAAACTCGAAAAGCTAATAAAAGATTTTGAAGTTTTATTCATATAGTGCAATCCAAAATCTCAAGAATTGAAAAAATTAAAAAAAAATTTCAAAAATAACCGTTTTAACTTGAGTGAAATTATGCTTTGATGAACGTTAAATTAAAAAGTAGGATAAAATATTGCCAAAATATATAAAAAAAAAAATTGATTCAAAAGTAAATAAGTAAAAAAAAAATTTATTAAAAATCTATATAATTAAAAAAATTTTGGGTATAAATAATTTAAATTGTGTAATGTTAAAAGTGTGATATTACTGCGCCCGATCTATTTTGTACATTTCGTCGTTAAGGGAATTTGATTGGTTGCGGTACCTTTCTGGTTAATTGAAATTTTAATCAGATTTTTTTTTATATTCCGATGGATTAATGCCTGATATATTTCTTCTTATAAATTTGAAAACAAAATGATTTTTTTATAAAAAGATAAAATTTATCAATCTTTTAATATTTTAAAAAAATAAATAATAAATTTGGTTCAAAAAACTGAAAAAAAATAATTTAAAAAAAAAAAATAAAACTTTGGTTTAAAAACCCTACTTTTATTTTGCAAATAAGTGTAAAAATTTATGGTATATATCATGCTCTTAGTAAAGGCCGACTACAGGCTGGCCCTAAGGTATGACTCTAGTTTTATATATAAAAATAAACTTAAAATGAAATTTTTTTTAGAAATGTTAATAATGTTGGTATAATAATTTCCATTGGTCAAGATTCATATACAAATTTTTAGTCTCTTTATATATGTTGCTATCATCACCACATATTTATATGAAAGGACACTTTTAATGTGGTGAATTTTGACAATAATTTTCATATTGATTTACTTTGTTTGACTTGGAATCAGTGTATGATCTTTAAGAATTTTTCACTAATTTGTAAATACATATTGTGCAATGTGAGCTATTATTCAAAGAAAAATCACACCTGCAAAATTTTATTGGATATGAGTCAAGAGCAAATTCTTGCATTTGAATACCTTTTTTATGAGTTATTCATTATTTTACTCAAAAAAGGTCAAAATAATACATGTATGTGTTTAAAAAAATTTTTTCAACTACTTACAAAATCCTTGTCAAGTCCTGATACTCCACTCCTTACTAGTATTAACTAATATAACAAACTAATCAATTTAGCAAATAATACTTCCAAATACTACATAACCCTTCGTTACTGACAATGGATATTAGTGATTTTCTTTCTTACCTTTTTTTTTCCATCACTCCCTTAATATCCTTCTTCTTCTTTTTGTACTCTCCCTCCAGCTTTTTGGTATCATTTCCCATCTTTTCTTCTTTCTTGTAAATGAGGTTAGAACCAGCTAAATTCTGACCGACTAATTTCTTGAAGTTGTCAAAGAACACTGTTTATTCTGGTGGGTTAAAGGTTTAAAAAATGGACCTATTCAACCATCGACATTCATGCACTAATGATGATTGGAATTTTTTGCACTCTTTATACATTTCAATACCAAATAACTCAAAACCAATAATAACTAATTAATACGGAATTAATAAAAAATAAAATCATGATTAACAGGAACAGGTACATTTAAATAAACTGAAAGAGTAGTTTCAGCGATAGCAAATTTTATAATTTATATACATATACTTGTTTTTTTCATCAAAGGTGCTATTTTCTTGAGTGAGAGAATGTCATACAGCACAATGATCCTAGTATATCTTCAACATTTTGGTTCAGTTCTTCTTCACTCTGGATTCTTACTATTCCTCAAAAAATTTTTATTTATTCTTCAGAAGTGGGATTGGTGGTTACGAGTTATGTGAGGAAGTATTACCTTGTATAACCAAATGTGCAAGACCGCTAGGTCATGAGAAATTCTCCAGCTGAAAGGTGCAATATACACATTAGTACTATCATCCATGTGAAGTTATAAATATTGAGCACCTTTTAATAATCCATATGTAGCAGTCTTGTTATCCATGTTATGAAACCAAATAATCTCATTTAAAGGCCACTACAGCCCGTGATTACCAAATACGTTGTGGATTGTGAATCTCCTAATTGTTTACAATTTACTTTACAAAGTAGTGATTATCAGGAATAAAGGGTACAAACCAGGTAATTAGTTCCTCAAATATTTCCATTTGGTCTTACATGTGACTCGACTACTGAAAGGATATCTCAACTTATTAGTGTTCAATACGGGAACATATCTGCTATATACACTATTTTGACAATAATTTCTTCCAGTACATCAGCTATTGTATTTAGGAAAAAGGACATAGTATTTGTGAGGTAAAGAAAAGACAGGTAAAGGTCACAAGATGTCCCATCTTCATTAATTGTTTTGAAGTTTTTTGAAAGCTGAAATACTCCCATTTTTATGTAACCCTATATTTCTTTTGAAGTCATTTTGCGTGTCAAGAATGTGAAATTTTTCTTTAATTTTTTACTACAAAATTACAATATAAAATTGCAAAATTTTGAAAAATTTTGAAAGAGTTGTTTATTTGTTTGTAGGTCAACATTTTAAAAACATGATTTGCGGAAGAAAAAAATTTTTTTTTTAAACAAACTTCAATTTTGCCAACTTATCAGATATGACTAAAATTTTCTGAAAGAAAAAAAGATCAAAATTTTTTATATTCTTTAAATGCAAAATTCACTTTGAAATAATATTCCTTATGAATTAGGGCATGATTTATCAAATTTCACGTTAGAAAATTTACAAAAATTGGCAAATTTTACAACTCAAAAATTGCAACAATATTAATATTGCTAAATAACAATAGCAATTTTTTCTAAATAATATGATAGTAAATACTTTTGATTAAATCTATTAGTCTTTTTATTAATTTGTGATTTTGAAAAATATGAATTCAGATAATTAAACTACACAGGATTATTCAAGTTTACCAATAGATCAAACTGGAATAGCTTTGTATCTTTACAAATTCTTGATAATAGCAATGATAGTATTTAATAATTTCATCATAACTCAATTAACAACGTAGGGATATCTAATTCAAATCTAATTAATACAATTAATACTTCACCTTCTACACCTCAAAATGTTACATATGAATTTTACTTTCCTTTACCTAATGATACACATTGTAGCGGTAAAAAGTTTATATTAGAAATTAGTAGTTTTAGCTAATACGATTGGTAGTTAGCCTAGTTTAAGAATGGATATAAAAGATAGGTCAAAAGAGGGATCACACAACAAGAGAATATAGGTGGGTCATGAATGTTACATAAGATACCATAAAAGGAAATTTGTAAAACCAAAGTAGTATGAATTACCAAATAAGGAAATCTGTGTAATCAAGGTTACCTAAAAAGGACAGTACTCAGGAATGTATGGGAATAGTAGTACTGTGAAGTATCACAATACGAAAATAGAAAATATATTTTTGAAGAATTAAAAATTCAAAGATGAAAAAGAAGTGAGAGCAGAAGAGAATTAAAAGATGAAAAGTAGATAGTAAGATGGGAAATAGATGGTGAATTTGAAATTCGTAGTTAAATTAAACTAGATGAAGATCTGTAGTAATTAATAAATCCTAAAATAGAAATAATAAGGATAATTGGTAGATAGACATGGTACAAATGATGAACATGAAGGATAAAAATAGGAATAATGTGGTAGTGAAATAATTGGTTAGTTAGTAAAGGGAACAAGTTTCAGAATAATTTATTATAAATAGGTAATGAATTCACCTTGGTTAGAATTAGACTTGGAAGAATTTGATTTGTAAAAATTTGAATTTTTAGTTTAATTATTTAATTAATAAAAATATATTATTTATTATTTAACCCTTTGGGAAAAGGGAAATATATGTGTATTGTGGTGCAATGCATTAATAACATTGACCTAGAATAGCTGGCAGAAGCTATCGATCATTAGAAGTAAGATTCATTAGTATTTTAATGAAATGAAAATGCCTGAACCTCAAGTTCTATAAGTTAGAAGTAAAAGTAGTTATTATACTTAATGAAAAGGAATCATTTTTCTTTGTTTTACGAGTTATTAAAGACAAAGTGGTGGACCCTCATAACCTTTGCTCTACAACGTATCTATTATATCACATATCAATATACTGATTATACCTATTAGAAAATGCACATACGACTCCTGAATAATAGCATTAATTTTCCCATATTCCTAATCATCAGTTTCCACTCTATAATAATATACATTCTCTAATTCAACAACAGATTCAGCAACAATCAAGTGATTTAATAATCCTTCAATGCTTCCCAAGTATATTCAAGTAATGACATTCACAATAGAGCTTCAATTTCAGTAACCAGAACTCTTTCTTACGATATGCAAGATATGAGGAATACGGGATTTCAGAATTCTTTCTAAGGGCCAAAAGATTCTATTTATATATTTTTCAGGCAAATTGAACAAATTTTTTTACTTCTTTTTTAAGTTCAACTATAAAAAATACCATTATGAAATGATAACTCATTTTTATTTTTTATATAACAAAGCTAAATACTCAATTTTAAGTTGTTAAATCTTTTATTTACATAAACGTAATTAAGCTGTCATTACCACTCTTTCTTTATAATATTTTTTACTTTATTTTATTTTCCTATCCTTTTTTTGTATAAATAAACAAAAATGGTCAATAAAATTAAAATTTAAACGTGCATAACAAGTATTTATTAGTATTTTAAAAATGATTCGAAAGTTTGAACGAAAGTTTGAATGTTTAAAAAAATTACAAGATAACAAGTTCATATACAGCTGATATCTGTTTTCGTGCTTCTAAATCACAATATTATGACAATTGTCCTGATAATTATTTAACAAAAATTTAAATTGGAATGTTCGTACACTCAATTTCAAAATGTAATAGTGATTAATTAATTAAAAAAAATTTACGATAATGACACTTGAAAATAAAGTTTTGATTATTTGGTTTATGTAAATGGAGAAACCTCTATGTAATAACATTAATAACATTTTATCTTAAAAAGCATCATATTAATTATATTAATGTAAAATTAGTCATATTTTTAGTATATTTCTATTTGATGAAAAAACCTTTAAATTTATTTTTTTTAGAAGGGCCATTTTTTAATAAATCCTTTTCTCTTTATGTAATAAAAAAAAGTCAACAAAAATTCAAATATTTTAATATTTTTCAAAATCTCTTTGTGCAAAAAAAAAATTATCTCAAAAATTAATATTTTTAAGTAATCGCTCACATGCACCACTTATCAGGTGTTTAACATGTGTAGACAAGTATTTTTCTGTAGTAGTATTTTCTTCTTCTCTATCCAAAACTTGTAATTTATTTGATTTACAGCAATATCCTGTAGGTGATCAGACAATTTATAACATGTGCATAATTTTTTTTATTAAAACAAATTTCAAAATAGTGTAGTACAACAATGCATGTGTAAAATCTGATTACCCATTATGATTACCAGAGATGTACAGTACTACTATACTAACTAGAAGTACCAATAATTTTTTTTTAAAAAGATGCGTTCAGTTCAATCACTTTTACAAACATAATGAAAACTTCTAAAACTCAAAAACAATACCTTATTGGCACTTGTCTTGGCTGTAAGAAATGTCTTTATTGTGGAACTGAACTTAGTATTTGAAAAAAATTATGCTCTTGTGATAAAACTGTTAAGCCATCTAAAAACAACCGAACTGACAAAGTGAAGGTCGCGTTTTCTCGATATTCATCACCTGACTTACTACCTGAACCACTCAAATATCTTCAAGAAAAAGTTACCTATTTTGGTTATTCTTTAAATCTCAAAATAAAATTCAATTTCTCTTTTTGTTCTACTTGCAATAGTGCATTTCAAAGAAAGAAGTCTAAAGCTAAATCAACTACTCCTACCCTACGTGTATCCCTGCAAGAAACTTTAGCTTCAAATGAAGAAGAAAATGACTTAGAAAATGCTGAAGAATTTGATGATATTAACGAAGTAGAACAAATTATATCTTTTAATTTAGTAGTAAAGCCGGCTACAGGTTCAGCATTACCATCTAAATGGGTGGAAGTAGAAGTATTATCTTTAGATGATATTCTTGCAGATATTCACTATCACATTAGAAAACTAATTGATGATAAAGAAATCATTCATTCAGATTATTTGGTTACATTCAAGTCAGAAAAAGCAGCAGGAGCTGGTGCAAGATTGGTTGACACACAAGATTACAAAAAGTTTCTTTTAGATTATAAAAAATTATCAGATGCGGAAAAAAATATGACAATTATTGTATCTATGAAGAAAAAAGAAAAACATAAACAGAAGGTAAAATTGATTTGGATTTTTTTTTTTAAAAAAAAATAAAATAAAATTACTGTACACAAATCATAATTTTATTTGTTTATTATTTTAGAAAAATTCAGATTCTGAAGAATCAGAAGATGTAAATGCCAGATCACATAAAAAAAAGTAAAATTCCAAAACTGGAAAGTTTTTCTGAAATATTACAACAAGAGGGCATATTATTCGTGATTTACAAAGGTTAAAAGCTATTCAATTGGACATATGTCCTATTGGTAACTATTTGGCTAATAGTTTAGCCAAAAAATAGTAATCAATAGCATATATACCCGATTGGTAATATCAGGCTATCCAGATTGATTGTACTTTTTAATTTGAATTAATTAGGCATTAATTCAATAGTTATCATTCAGTTTGATATATGTTTATTTACTGTTTGTAAAACTGAATCCAATAGGTATATACCAATTGATGATTTCAAACTAGTTTGTTAGTATAATAAGTATGTTATGTTTTGATATATAATTATTACTGCATGTAAAACTGAGCCCAATAGGCATAACCAATTGGTAGTATTCCTAACGGGTCAGGTCAGGTTGGGTCGGGTCAAAATTTTGGGTTAATTTTAAAGTACTATTTATACAGCAATTCAAATTTTTACAATACCTTCAATTGTATTATTTATATTATGCAGGTCCATGCAGGTCAATGTGGGTCATTTCGGGTTGCATATTTGGAATTCTACCAATTGGTAACTGCCATTAGTCTGTTATTTTACTAAGTTTCTACACATGATTTAGAATTATTTGCGGGTCAATTAATTATTATGATGCATATTGCATCACACTAAACTTATTTTCAATTGATTAAAATAAAAAAATACATTTTGTTTTATAGGTTCAAATTGACACCTTTTAGAAATTATTTAGATTTTGATAATTCAATATTGATAATAGATATTGACATCCTGGTATTAAGAGGAAAAATACATATATTTTCCATTTGCAGGATCCGGTATGGTATATATTGAAAATAAAATCATTTTTTTCTCTACTTACAGGTTCCGGTGTAGCATTGTTGAGAAAAAAAGACTTGATAAATGTATACAAAATGTATCATTTCCACATATGGATTTCTTATAGGGTACTGTATTAATGTATTTAGTTGGAATGAATTATTTTTAATATTAGCTAAATCATCGCCGATTAGATTGTTTAAATTTAAATTTTCTTTTAGTCATGTAATTAAATTAAAAGACTTAAAATTATTTTTTGATAATTGGAAGACAGGAATCCTATATTATTAAAATAAGTGACTTTCAATATAGTGATTTTGAAAAGAAGCAAATGGAAGATTAAATCAAACAACATAAAGCAAAGGGAACAGTTATAAAATGCTTAATTTATCATACTCCTATTAATTATGAAATCTTGAATGGGTTTAAAAAAATTTTTTATGTATATAATAAATTGTAATCCTTGTAATTCTTGTAGGAATTACAAAATTTAATTATTTTTGCCATGGATAGTTTATCTTAATTATAATGTTGTCTTCTTTCAATAAGTTAAAGAAGGATATTAATAAATATACTTTATCTATCTTTATTCCAAATGATAAAAATGATAATATCAATAATTTATTAGGTTCAGTTCAATAGTTTCTATTTAGGTGGTAGTAATCATCATCTCGTCATCTATTATGATAATTATGGCCGCCGCAAATATAACATTGAAGAAATCAAAAATTTCATCCTTTCGACGTTCTGACTATACAGTATAAAAGGATATTCTGAAAGTTTTCCAACAGGAGATTGTGGTAAATGTGTGGATGGCATTGTTTAACAACGTCAATGGCGACATCAAAGAGATTACATCAATACTTTGATGAAACATTAAAAAAATTAGATTCGATCCCTAAAATCTTCAGATTCTTGTAAAACTTATTTTTTACGAGAAATTATTGTTTTATATTCATAAGCCCTTTCACATTTATCAAGAAAAACAAAAGTAAAAATTAAGCAGATAATTATTAGAATATGTGATACTCTTAAACAAATTAACACTAGGGAAAATTTGGGTTGATGGTCACTTACGTTCTATATTGATTAAATTTTTAAATAAGAATTTAATTAATTTAACTAATATATAATAATATAATCGTTAATAATAAGAAATTCGCATTTTCATGCACATTATTAATCATCTTGTGTAATATTTGCTACATAAAATATAATATAAATATAAAAAAGGTCAAATTTTTAATTTCTCACGACTTTTTTATTTTTTTTTCTTCTTAAAAAAAATGTGGTTCCTTCACAAAGATATACTTTTCCTAATATTTAAAGAAATAAAAAATGATGAAAACCCACTTTATTCATGCCTTTTAGTTAACAGAACTTGGTGTACAGTAGCAGTTCTATTTTTATGGAGAAACCCTTGACATAGTTTTAACTCCATGTCATACATTATACTACTCAATGTAATACTTTCATGCTTATCAGAAGAATCGAGAGATATTTTGAAGAATCAAGGAATTAATAATCTTATTACAAAAACACATCAGCGACCTTTATTTAACTATATTGATTTCTTAAAATATTTGAATTTATATTTCTTGGAACAGTCAATTGCTTCGAATATGATTAAAGAGTCTAAAAAGTTTATCATAAGAAATGAGATATTGAAATTATTTTGTAATAGTAACGCGACTTTTATTCATCTTTCAATCCCACGAAATATTAATTATCAATTACATCTTATTACAGGAGCTGAACGTTGCTTTTCAGAACTTGAATCCTTTTACTGTGATAATTTTTCTACAAATAATTTGTAGGAACTGGCAAAATATGCAAGTCAATTAAAATATTAAGATATAATGTGTATTACTGTACTTGATAATTCTGGAATCATTAAATTAATTGAAGTACAAAAAAATCTAAATGATGTTAGTTTCATTGGTTGTTATAGTTCACATAAGAGAAAAAATGATGAATCATTTTATAAATCTCTTGAAGAACCCTTAATTAAACATGCGAATACTATCCAATATTTGAAATTTGACTGGATTCCTATTACTGGATTTCTTTCACACCTTGTAAATTTGTCAAGTTTAGAAATTTGCAATAGATGGAATTGTATAAATTATTTAGAGAATTTGTCATCACCTAATTTACAAACCCTAAAAGTAAGTCAAGTACCGCCTAAAGTTTTGGCAAATCTAATTAAAAATTCAAAAGAACATCTTACTGAAATTAGTGTAATTGATGTTAATAGTAAAACACTTATTCAGGCAATTTATCTAAATTGTCCAGATATAAAATATCTGTATCTGTCATTGGCTAAATATAATTCATTTGCTGTTAATAAATCGATTATCTTAGAAATTGAGCGTTTATTAATTAATTGTCAATTTTTAAATGGATTAAGTATTAACACATACCTAGAATTTAGTTGGGATCATTTATTCAAAATTTTGGTTAAATCATCACCGGTTAGTTTGTTTAAGTTTATATTTTCTTCTAGTGGTGATATTAAATTAGAAGACTTAAAATTATTTTTTGATAATTGGGAAGACAGAGATCCTATGTTATTAAAAATAAACGACTTTAACTATAGTTTTTTCGAAAGGAAACAAATAGAAGAATTAATCGAACAATATATAGTAAAAGGGACAGTTGAAATATGTTACATTTATCATATTCCTATTAGGCATGAAAAATTTGAATGGGCTTAAAATTTTTATGTATAAAAATAAATTGTATTTACAAAAATTAATTTTTATTTACCACGGATAGTTAATATTCAATTTATCTTAAATAAATGTTATCCTATTTTCAATAAAGAAGTTACTAAAGAAGAAAATTATTTTTTTTGTTACCGTCTTATTATTATCTCCACAATTATTATTATAAATTTATAAACGCATTATATGTTTTTTTCATCATTGGTAAATATATTTATATTAGAGGCCTGCAGACTGCAGTTGGTCATATTTTGAAACCCGGTCTGACTCAGAATTATATTATGTATATACTGTATATGCTTGTCCAGTCCTAGGTTGGAATTCTTGTATAATTTTTAGTTGTTTTTACAGTTCTATCGCTATTGTTTGAAACTCTATTATTTTAATACTTTAATATTTGATATTTAATATTTAATTTTTAAAAAAATCTTGTAAATAATGATTTTCGGCAAAATGTAAAATTTATTATGACTTTATATAATTAAGACAACAAATTTAACCATATTTAAACTTAAGCATTCTTTATTTAGAAGTATCTAACATTTACATAATAATTATAAACATTTAAGAATAAAAATTCTTAAATTCATTTCATTATAATGTGAATTGTAATTTAAATCACATAAATATTGTGCAGCAACAGGTTTTTATCAATACGAACCTATTTTATTTAATTATTTATTTATATGGATAAATAAATAAAGATTTTACATAAAGATGCCGCCAACCATATAACATACATTAATAAATAAAAAAAAAATAATAATGAAATGTGATGAAATCTTAAATGCTCAAACAAAAAATTAAAAACTAAAAAATACTTATTAAAAATATTATTTTGTAATGTTTAATTATTCCGTGGCACAGTCAAATCAAAAATTTTGTGACGCAGCATTGATTTTGGATGATCAGTTAAGTTTCGGCCGGAATTAAAAAAAATTTGACCAAAAATAACAAAAATTCCGGATTTACATTGCAGGCCTCTACTTTATTTATCTTTGTTCCAAATATCAAGAACGATAAAAAACAATGGTTTATTAGGTTCAGTTCAATAGTTTCATCAAATATTTCGATGAAACATTAAAAAAAAAAACAATTAAATCCGATCTCTAAAATTTGTCAATAAATTTCTTATTTTTACGAAAAATTATTGTTTTATTTAGAAAAACAAAAAGTAAAAAATCAAGTAGCATAAATATATAAATTAAGCAAATTAAGTTATAATTATTATCATTTCAAAAAGGTAATATTTATAAATTGACACTAGGGAATTGCGTCCGGAACAAAATTAAAATTAGATCACGTGAATAGACAGAAATCACCGGTTAGAAATTCGCTCACGAAGCGCCGTACTGATCAAAAACCTCGGGTAGTTACCCTGGATTCATCCCTAGTTTTACCCTGGATGTAAACACTACCCGGGATGATCATTGAACTTTTTACACTGGATGTTATATATTGTGTATATCACAAAATTTTGAAGTAACTTTCGTGTAGGTAATTTCGAAAGTTACTTTTTCTTTCTTTTTTTTAAATGAAATGTTGACTAATGTTCATTTGTTTTTTTTTTGTAGGTCCAGGAAACTGAAACACAATCTTCAACGTTCGTTCTTATTTTTTGTAGGTCCAAAACGCTGAAAACACGCACGCTTCCAGACTCAATTTTGAAAATATTTAATTTTTATCTTTTCTAAAAAAAATTAGATTTTTTTATTTTACTATATATTAAAAAGATTCAATTTTTATTTTATTCTGAAAAAACACAATTTTTTATTTTATTCAAAAAAAAAAAAAAAATTTATTATTATTTTAAAAAATGCGTTTTTTATTGTTAAAAGTTCATTTTTTATCGTTAAAAAATTCGTTTATTAAAAATTATCGAAAAATTTCGTTTTTTTATTAAAATTTATTAAGAAATTAATTTATTAAGAAATTCGTTTTTTTTATTAAAAATTACTAAGAAATTAAAAAAGAAGTAGAAACCAATGAATTTTTTAAAATAATATAATTTAAAAGAAAAATAAATAAAAAAAACTAAAAAATCAAATTTTTTTAAAAAAAATATTAAAAATAAAAAAACTCTATTTTTTAAAAAAATAAGGTAAAAAAAAATGAGTTTTTAAAAAAGAAGTAAAAAAATTATTTTTTTTTTTTTAAAAAAAAAGATAAAAAAAATGAATTTTTTTTAAAATTGAGTCCGAAAGCATACTTTCGTTATTCTAGACTTCCAAAAAATAACATAATTAACGTTCGTTAAATAAATTAATAAGGAAAATGTTTTTTAAAAATTATACCTTTGGAATAGGAAGCCAGAACTTGTCTTTTGGCTTCCTGAACCTATAAAAAAAAGAACAAACGAGCGTTAGTCAAAGTTTCGTTTTTAAAAAAAAGAAAAAAATTTTGAAGTAACCTCTGAAATTACCTTCAAAATTTCGCACGAAAGTTACTTCAAAACATTTAGCGATCTACACAATACAATGATCATCACGGGTAATGTTTACATCCAGGATAATTTGTCAAAAATCTCTAGTACTACCCCGGATGTATCCAAAGTGCTACCCTGGATGCATCCAGGGTAACTAGGGGTGCATCCAGGGTAAACTAGGGATGCATCCAAGGGTAGTTGGTCAAAAATCCAGGGTAACTACCCGGGTTTTTGATCAGTACGGCGCGTCATAGAAAATCAATCAAATCATGGTGCATGGATCTTCATGCATAATCATACATATTATGATAATAATGATGTCACCCTTTCATAATATTCGTTGCACAAAACATGAAAATTATAAATAAAAAAAGAGACAAATTTTTAAATTTACCACGTCTTTCTTTTATTTTTTTTTTTAAAACAATGTGGTACCTTGACAAAGATATACTTTTCCTAATATTTGAAGTAATAAAAATTGATAAAAAAACGCTTTATTCATGCCTTTTAGTTAACAGAACTTGGTGTTTAGCAGCGGTTTCTCTTTTATGGACGAATCCTTGGGATAGTTTTAACCCTAAGTCACTACTCAATGTAATACTTTCACATTTATCAGAAGAATCGAGAGATATTTTGAGGAATCAAGGAATTAATAATCTTATTACAGAAACTTATCAACGACCTTTATTTAACTATATTGATTTCTTAAAATATTTAGATTTATATTTCTTGGAAAAGACGATTTCTTCGTTTATGATGGAAGAGTCCCAACAGGTTATTATATTTTGTAATAGTAATGCGACGTTTATTCATCTTTCAATCCCACGAAATATTAGTAATTATCAATTAAATCTCATTATAAGAGCTGAACGTTGCTTTTCAGAACTTAAATCTCTTCATTGTTGTATTGATATTCCTCAAAATATTTTTAAAAAAATAGCTAGTATATGCAAATCTATTAAAAGATTTAGATTTGATGTGTATTACTGTACTGATAATTCTGGAATCATTGAATTAATTGAAGTGCAAAAAAATCTAAATGACGTTAGTTTCATTGGTATTTATTATGATAGTTCATATAAGAGAATAAATAATGAATCATTTTATAAATCTCTTGAAGAATCTTTAATTAAACATGCGGATACTATCCAATATTTGAAAATTGACTGGATTCCTGTTACAGGATTTCTTTCATATCTTGTAAATTTGTCAAGTTTAGAAATTTGTAATGGATGGAATGAAATCTATTTTGAGAATTTATCATCACCTAATTTAAAAATCCTAAATGTAAATCAAGTTCCGCCTAAAGTTTTGGCAAATCTAATTAAAAATACAAAAGGACAACTTACTGAAATTAGCATATCCGGTATTGACAATGAAATGGTTATTCAAGCAATTTATCAAAATTGTCCAAATCTGAAATATCTTCATTTATCGTTGGGTAATAATACTTCATTGACTGATGATAATTTATTTATCTTAGAAATTGAACGTTTATTAATTAATTGTCAATGTTTGAATGGATTAGTTATTAACACATGTTTTGCAGTAATTAGGTGGGATCAATTGTTTATGATTTTGGCTAAATCATCACCAGTTAGTCTGTTCAAGTTTAAATTTATTTTTAGTGGTACAGTTAAATTAGAAGACTTGAAATTATTTTTTGATAATTGGGAAGACAGGAATCCTATGTTACTAACAATAAATAACTTTCAATGTAGTGAAATGCAAATGGAAGATTTAATCAAACAATATAAAGTAAAAGGAACAATTAAAGAATGTTCCATTGATCGTAATTTTATTAGTTATCAAAATTTTGAATGGGTTTAACGTATAAAATAATTGTATTTGTTATAGTATTACAAAAATTAATTTTTATTTACCATAGATAGTTAATAATGTAGTTAAAAGAAGGAAATCATTTCTTTTTTTTCGTTACTGCCTAATTAAATGCATTTTATTTATTTATTTTTTTATTAGTAAGTACGATTTATATATATTTATTCCAAATATGTAGGTTCAGTTCAATAATTTCATTAATATTTTGACTCTTGTCAATAAAATTCTTACTTTTTACGAAAAATTATTGGTTTATTTATAAATCCATTTATCAAGAAAACAAACGTAAAAATTAAGTATCTTAAATATATATAATTTAAGTAAATTAAGTTAATAATTATTATCATTCCAAAGAAAGGTAATACTCATAAACAATTTAACATTAGAGAATTGCGAGTCCAGCAAAAAAATGTTAAACTAAAATTTTGAGTTGACGATCACGTTAATAAACAGAAATCACCTATCTTCCTTCCCCCTAGAGTAACCAACAAAAAAGATCGGGCACGTGATCCATGATGTGCGATATAAATATTTTTTTTTTTTCTCGCGTCAAACAGTTAACTTTCCCCTTCTTCAATCTTCACCCGTTCACCTATTTCTTTATTTTTATATTTTATTTTTTGGAAACCTATATTATATAAATAGTCAAAATACTGTCTTTCCTTCACTTTTTAATAATTACCAATATTTTACGTCCCTTTGAAACTTGATAAAATTATAGCCTTGTAGGCGTTCTTTTGTATAAACGGCACAAACTTGTATATTTTTAGTTAGGAATATATTATTTTTCATCAGTTATACAGAGAATATTAAAGATAAAAAAGCTAAAATTTTTTATTTCATTATTTCATAAAATATATAAAGTAATATTGTTTACAGTATTATTTCAATTAAAATATAAATATAATATTTATTTTGTTTTCATTATCTTTTTTTATTATAAAGATATCATATTTAACTATTAAGTCCCTTTGAATTTTTTCAAAGTTAAATGCTACATAAGATTAACCAATTAAAATTTAGGCGCCACATTATAGATTACGTGCTCGAGATTTTTACGTTGATCACCTCCGGACAATAGGACAATAACGCACCCCTTTTTTGTGTGCCAGGTTGGTGGCGCAGCAGTGACAAATAATGGGTGACAAATAGAGATCAGGCCACTTAAAAAAATCTAAGTCGCTGAGATAAATATAAACAACGCGATCAGGATAATCACGTGATCGGTGAC
>JADRCO010001622.1:0-18025 GCA_021464525.1 Rhizophagus sp. LPA8_4_AMF | reverse complement strand
CCTAAATTAATATAACCTATATCTATATTACTAAAAAAATATTTCGTAACATTACGATTGACATTTATTTAATAGATATGATCATATGACCTTTAATTATATTTAGGCTGTCCATAATTAAAAATAACAGTTTGACTATTATATCGTAGACTAACATTTCTTCCTTCTCCTCTTTTACTTCAAATTCCTTAAATATTTTTCGATAATTCCATATTTCTCCATTTATTTCTAACATAACATATAAATTCAAAGATTTAAAATATAGTAAATATAGTACACACGATTAAGCGAAATATTTATTTTCATTTTATTCAATCTAAGTCAGGTATAATAATATATACTAGGTAACAGGAACTATCCAAGCGTTAAATCACTTAATGTATGCCAAAATAAAATGAAGTATAAAAACTAATCGATTACTTTTTATCACGCGTGATGTAAACAAAATCACATAGCATATTTATCATCACACGAAATACTAACCTTTCAACAGTTTGATGTCAGTAACTGAGCCACACCAGCACCAAGTAATGCCTTCACATGCTCGTATTAATGTGCCTATTTTTTAAAAAATATAACGATTAAAATTAAATCAAGATGCGACAAAAGTTTAGATTATTAATTTGTTACTTTATTTACGATTGGGGCTTAAGAGTATTAAGGCTGACATACATCAGCAGCCATTATTATAATTAACTTTTACCACGATCGAGGCTTTAGTATAATAAGGCTAAAATACAATAGCTATTAATTAACCAAGCGCGAACGTGTGATATCTTCCATTAAAGAAATATAATGTCAAAAACAAAAATTTGAATTATTAAGACTATCAGGCCATGTATAACATGCAGCATTAAAATTGGTGCAATTTGGCTTAGTGATCGTACACGTTGAAGATATTCTGAAAACCCAATTAGGCTATGCCACACCTTTTTCAAAGTCACCATTTTTTATAATAAATTCTCTCCTAAAACTCAATTCCAAGGCAAACAATCATTTTTTTAGCCTTAAAAAACAGAAAGTTACAGATTTTTCTAATCAAATTTAAACTTTCAAAAATAAGTCTTTTAATGTAAATTTATTATAATCAAAAATAAAATAAATGTGCTTATTTCATCTTTTTATTTACAAATTTCTTATTTTTTATAAATTTATATATAACTTTGTAGTATAATGCTTTTCAAATTTATTTTTGTATTGTTGACTGCCCAACTTGCATCAGCCTTCTATTTAAGGCATGGTCCCAGACTTTCACGGTACTGCCAAGACTTACACTCGTAGTGGCATTCATAGACCTGGCTATACCATTAAATCTTACGATGGGATAGTCCATTTGGGGATGGTTGTTGCGTTAGAATGTGCAATGGCCATAGAAGTATTGGTTATTATTGTAGTTCTCATAGCAATGGTCGACCAAGCGCTAATTTCAACAAAATTGTTATTGGATGTGGTAAAGTTAATCGTTATGTATTAATAAAATTTAGCTAGTATACAAAAAAATATATTCGTATAACATAAAATGACAAATCATTTAATTGTATAAAGTACGTTTTTTTATAGACCGAACTTCCAATTAAATACTCATAAAACCACGCGACTAGTAAAAACTGAGCGCATTCGTATCGATTTTGATTTATACGTTTCTCAATAAATAAAATCTAATAAATTACCTCCTGATCTTTAACTTCCTTTAAATGAGAAAAATTTATAATGAACACGCTTAGATAAGCTTGTGTAAGATGACATTAACAGAGAAAGAAAAAGTATTTGGCATTATTTCTTCTAATAAACAGTCGAAAACTTCTACATATCCAAAGAATAGTTTCATTCTCTCGTATGATATACAACTGTTTTTTGGTTTTATAATCATTTTTTTGAATGAATCAAAAATTCCGCATAGACAAAGAATCTCAGATATATTTGAATATTTTTATGTTTATTCTTTTAAATAAAGCTAAATAAAAATTCAATGATTAATCATGTTAAGATTTATAACATTAATGTATTTGCTGTCCTAGATTGCAAACGGAAAGATCAAATAATATTAAAGCGATATTGGTAGCACAACAATATCATATTAATATCCGTTGAAATAAATAAAACTTGCTCCGTCCTCAAACTTATTTATATTCATAACTTGAAAATTACGAAAATCACTTAAAATATTATATTTTTCCACGAACCACTACAGCGGATAAAAAAGGTACAATGGCCAGTATAGGAAAATCATTTTCTGAAGCAGATGTGAAACAGAACAATGAACTTACATCTCTTTGTAAAGGATAATTGTAGATTTCTTTTCGTATATTTAAGTAAAAGTCACGTAAAATTTCTTTGTTGATTTTTTTTATCATTAAAAGCAAGAGTTCGTATCTGTAAACACATCAAGATTTATTTTTTATTATATTATTTAAATAATGAGAATCGTTTTTGGGGTATTATACACGGTTTCGATATTACATTTTCCTTGTTATCCTAATAAAAATATAAAGAAGAAGACTTGTTAATGAAATACCATTAAGTATAAAGGATCAAGTATAAGTTTCTTTATTAAATAAGGAAGGTACTGTACATAAACAATTCTTCCTCCAGAATTGGCAGACCTTATTTAAAGAAACTTTATTAGATTACTCTTAGAGAGATCTCACAAAACAAATAAATAGATTTCTTTTGTGGACATTGGACGACCTTCACACTCAAACTTGTGGAATCACCTTTCAATTGTACGACCAAAAAATTACGTAAATTTTTTATTTTTCTTCTAAAAATTCATTGAATTATGTGTTATTGTTTACTTCTAAGCGAAACTTCTGAAAATTCTTTCTCGGTTGATTTGGCGATGAAAATATTCTTGTCAATGGTCAAAACAATACTCGAATTAAATTTGGATATTAAAGTTTCACATATCAAGTATCTTCTCACTCGTGAAATGAATGATGAAAGTATTCTGAAACTTTGGGAATCGATGTAAAAAACACAATCTTAAAGGATTTTCATCCAAGAATTATATGACGTAAGATACCTCGATACTTACTAGATAATTTATCAAGGATGATTTTAAAGGAGAGTAATCAATAAAGAGGATATTCACATCATCATGCAAGTGTCCGCTACTGTTAAGTGTTTCCAAATCTTTTTATCTCTCGTCATTTATTTATAATATCGAATATATCTCAAAGTAAGAAATATGTGTCAGAAACTTGTTTCTGTATTTGGCTATATATTTCATTCCATTGTTCTTACAGTCACAGGAACAGATAAAAAAAGATGGATACATTCCAAATACAAAGCGTGACTTTGTATACTTTGTTGATACTAAGGAGTATTCTTCTTCCCAATATGATTTAGAGAGGAGAGTTTGTTGCTTTATATGGCGCGTGTGCTTCCGGAAAATCTACACATTAAAAGTCAGTCGGCAAAAGAGGGCTATTTAGTAAGTTCTGATCTTTGTTTACTCACTAATCACACTACATTCATTTGTAAATGTTGCTTGGATTTCTTTTTTTTACAACAGTGTTGGGCAGGTTAACATAGAATTCGTAACACATTCTGGACGACATTTGGAGCTCATCTCCGCCTTGATGCTTTCAAAAAAATCATTCCTGATTCTACGTGACAATTATCAGCTTTTAATATGATTAATTCATCGTTTGTAAATGTTTCAATTGATGAAGCAGTAATTGCGACCAAGCATACTTTTTGAACAGCGAAAAAAATCCGTAAATATTTATTGTGGTTCTAATTCCTAATGAAAATTGAATTCAAACAGAGGAATATAATTTATACTGTTATTCATTATTTATTCATCATTTTGAAAAATAGAAGGTAAATTAATTACTTGCTTATTTTATTTTATTGCCATTACTAAATTACTACAACTACTGTACATCTAGCATTAGGAACAAAGAAAACTTTTCTAACCCTCAATAATTTTCAAAACCAATTCCACGGGTTAAATAAAATCCCACACATTCTTCTCAAATGCCATCTTGAAATCTCACAGAAAATGTTAGTCCTGAAGTCGTATTTTAAACGAAACGTTCGTTTCTTTTTTTTTGTAGCTCAAGATACCTATTTCGAGGCCAACTCCACTCCGAAGGTATTAATCTTCGGATTTTTTTATATTGATGTATGTTCTCCAAAAAATTCGTGCAAACTGGTCTAATCTTATTGCTAATAAATGAAATATAATATATACAACCTTGCACTTCTATCCCTACTATTATTAATCTTATTAAAATTATTACATTCGTCTTTTATTATTGTATTTGCTACGAATCTTTAAGTGTAGACTCTAATCATTTAATTTAAGAATTGTAAGATAAGGAAAACTTGAATTTATTGAAATCATTATTATAAAAAAAAATTTTAGTGTTTTTTAGATATTCGAGAGATTATTGTTGGGATCTGAAATTAAAAAATTCGTTGATTATCTAAAATCATTAAAAAGTTATTAACATTAAATTTTTACATTATAATTTTTTTTTCTTATCTGTAAAGTGTCCAGTTTTTATTAAAAAAGAAACGGTTGAATACGAAAAAAGGCACCATATATATATATGTATATATTGGAGTCATATATACAAGCTAAATAATCAAAGCTTTTAAAACTTTTAAAATCCATCAATATTATTTATAATAATAAATTGTTAAACTATGATGTTCACATGTTCATTATCTTATAAAATATTTAATACAAAATTATTGCATTATAAAATAGGTTTTACAAATTTAAATATAGACCTTTAGATTGCGAAACCTTCCTCTCCTTAATATATTGTAGTTGTGAAATATAACCAATTTTATTACAATACGTGAAGACCTAACTCATCTAATTCCTCAACTAGTGAATATGTATAAATATTTTATAATTAATAACGTATATGGAATATTTATTATTAACCGTTTGCTGAAGAAAATTGAGAAAGATTTATTTTTTCACAATGCAACAAAATATGAATTCTATTATAAAGAATGATTACTAAAATTTTTTTTTTGTTACTTATTTATGACAGTTGTGCATCCAAGTCTAAAAGCTTGCGATTAGTCGAATGTCTAGAATTTATTTTATAACTCGTTTGATTATTCACTTTAATTAATATTCTTGGGATAATGTTAAAATGATACGCTGTATCGTGATCAAAAATTAAAAAATCATATGAGATCATCCTATTTTGTGTACTCATGTACTCCTTTTAAATCTAAATTTGTAAAAAATCGACATAAACCGATTTATTTATACCCACCAACAAAAAAAAAAAAAAAAAAAATTTTAAAAAAAAATGACGAGAGGATATTCATTAGAAAAAGATTTAAGATTATTAATAAATAATCCAAAGTACAGTGACATAGAAATTTTATGTGATGATGAAAAGAAATTATATGGTTGTAGAGCAATTTTAGCAGCAAGATCCGAAGTATTTGAAAGATTACTTTATAATGGGATAAAAGAAAGTTATGAAAATAATATTTCTTTTCCAAAGATTAATTCTTCTGAAATGGAAATTGTATTAGAATATATTTATACGGGATCAATTAAAGAAGAATATTTAACGAAGGATAATATAATTGAAGCTTTTTACGCCGCTGACTATTTTCAATTACCAGACCTTCAGGATTTTATTATGAAAACTTTCAAAAATACGTTAGAAAAAAATTACAATGAAAATTACTCACCAGAGTTACTATCTAAACTTGCGGAAAAAATGCCATTAACAGAAAATAATATTCTTCTAAATTTACTGATTGAAGCTGTAGCAACTATTCCGTTAAATACCATTGAATTTGGTCGATTATCTATTGCGGGTCTTCAATATTTTCTAGCTTGTACATATGAAAAAGAAAAGTCTTTTGCAACCCCAGAATATGAAGTTTTTCGATATAGTACTATACTTGCAGCAAAACAAGTTTCTAATGATGCATTTAAATCTCTTTTGAAACGATTGCCAACCTTAAACCAAATAGAGAATTCAATTCAAGTAGAAAATGAACCTATTACCGATCATCAAAAAGTTTCTAAAGAATTGGAGCCTTTGGTTGAATTTATTGATTTCAGGCGAATTAAAGGCCAAGTATTAGTTAGTATTATCGAGCCACTAGAAGTTGTTCCAGCTAAAATAATTTTAAATGCTTATCGACATTATGCAAAATCAAATAATTCCAATTTAAATGATATTCGAGGAATACCCATCTTACCAAAGTATAGAATTAATGAATCTGATTACGTTTGGGATGAATCAGCATGTGGATCAAAACTTATTATTGAGGATAACGGAAAAATTGTACATGCACCAAATGATTGTAATTCACACCAAAATGTTAGAGCTAAAATAGCATTTGAAAATAATGATACATTTGAATGGGATGTTGTTTTTGAGAAAGTGAGTTATGCATCTTGGGTTGGAGTATGTTCATCAGAAAATTTTAGTTATGAAGGTTTTGCTGGGGATCAACTTAATGGATGGGTATTGGGTTCCAGTGGTTATTGTTGTAATTCTAGAAATTATATAAACAATTACTGTCCACCATTCGGAGATGGTGCAAGAATTACTGTTCACTTAGATATGAATAAAAAATCTTGTGCTTTTACAATCAATGGTATAAAGTATCCAGAAGTATCAAAATGGAATAATTTACCATCAAAACTTTATCCAGTAGCATCTTTATTTTATCCTGGTCGGTTACGAATTCAACCTCATAAAGAAAATATTTAATTGCAGAAACTTTAGAATAGCAAATTTTGCTTCATTACTTTTATAACTGAAAAATAAGAGCGCATGAATTTAAAAAAATTTTTATTAAATCTTAGAAGTGATATCGTATAAATAAAGTTATTTATTGTTATTTATCACTTATTTGAGCGTTACAAAGTCTAATAACTAAATGTCTAGGAAATGGTTTTATAATAACTTTATTGAGTTTTTATGTAATTATTATTCTTTAAAACAAATATTTTTGATGTAAAATAAAGATAGGATCATATTAGCTTATTTATATCCTATATCGAATCTTCATTACAAATTTTCTTTTGATGTAGGCTTGTTTGGCCTAATCATCCGGCAAGTATAAAATAAAAAAAAAGATCAAATCAGTCAACATAAACTGATCAATTTTTACATTTTACGCACGCACAAATTTTCCTTAAAATTTACAACAAAATCTAGGCATCCAAAAATCTCTGTTCGCTATTTCACTTTCAATTGTAATACTGTAAATATATAAAAATAATATATATGTATATGTATATGAAGCAAAAAGAATCTATTTCATAAAGTCACTGAGCGTAGGGCGATAAGGCGATGAAGGGCGGGAATGCATCAGTGCAATGCATACTTCGTATCATAAGAACGCAACTTTCCAAAGTTCCTTTAAAGTCATGTTACACTCAAGAGGTGGTCCACCTATACTCGAAGAATACACTGTATTCTTACAGGAACGCAACCTGCTAGATTCCACATCTCTTGTTGGAACAAAACCCGCTATACATCACTTTTTCAATAAGTTCTTCCGAAAGGAATTTTTATTTGCCCATGATTTATCTGGCTATTAATATTTTGTTTTTACGCAGGAAATTACTATAGGATATTTTTGCAGGATACGTTCTCTCGAAATACTCTCTGATTTCTGTAATGGCAGGCATAGTTATTGAGATATGTAAAAGTCAGAACTCATAAATGTGATGATGGAACTTGCCTTCCTGGAAAGACATTCTGTTTAAAAAAATAAACTACAGAACCTTAAGTCTCTATATAACGCTTATCATTTTGTCATTTGCATTAAAACTAGGAGATTATTATTAATCATAGATTCTATCTTTGTCATAACTAGTCGGAATAGTATAATCAAGAGTTTATTGTCTGGGAAATATTATGACGGAATGAAAATTATATAATAATTTTTTTCTACTGTGTAGTCTAATTTTGCTATGGTGATTTCTAGAGGAAAGTCATACGTGATGGAGTGTAAAAGAATGGGTTGATTTTTCTTTAAAGAAAATCAAAGCAGGAGTCACAACATTTGGTGCAGAACTTAAAATTTTGATAAAGAATTAAACCTGAAAAGCTTTAGATTTTAAATACGAATTAAGGGTTAGTGTTTTGCACGTTCTCAGGAATGTGAAACATTAACAACATAGTAAGCGTGCGTCCAGTCATGTGAGCAACTTATGTCTTACCGTGGGTTCTTTAAGATCTGCTGATTCTGGAAAAGATATCGGCTACTTATGTAGAATCTTACTCACACATGCCTTTCTTTGCATACAACTGGAAGAAGGAAATCAGTCATGTAAACCACATATTTATTTGATTTATCATGTAACTAATAATGCATGTTTGATTTTGTTGATGTATATACTTTATAAAGAGTCTCAGGAAAAGAAGTAGAGTAAATTGTGTTGAATCAGACGCAGAAACAAATTCGCTGAAGAAAAATAAAAAAGAGGGTGAGTAGTATAACGTCATGTTTTGACACATATAACCATTTCATCCATTTCACGGTATTTTTAATCGTGTAACATTTATCTCATGTGCGTTTTTTAATGAATAAAGTCTAAGTACCGAAACAAGCAAACAAGCTTAAAATAAATTCACGTATCTGTAATACACATATAGTAGAAATTTAATTATAGTAATGCCGCTCTAGAATAACTGACTACCGTTTAAAAACCCAACCGTGCTGCTCGCACATCAGGAGGAAAGGTAAAAGAGAAAGTAAAGACTAAACTAAAGATTCTAAAAGTAAACGTATGAAATGGTTTTTGTTTATAAACATATAAAAAAATGATGACAGTTCAGAAAAGATGAAATTGTGCATTATCAAAGAAAGAGACAGGATGATGTGACATTAAGAGGTGAATTATTGATGAAGTAAGACTCTAAATTGAAGATATTTGATATAAGTATAGTTATGCTGTTTTTTTTTGCAGTAGAGATTCTTTTGTGATTGTCAAAGATTTAAATTAAGTTCGAAATGTATAGTCTTCACACAAGCTTAAGTTGTGATTATCTTCTTGGATTTGTAACAAAGATTTCAAATGTTGTATATAGTTTGGGATTCTTTGTTCTTGTGCTGCGTCTCTTTCAATCCGAATGCCAAACATCGTTTTGATAGGGCATATACGCCATTTTTTCGCAACTTTTTTTTATAACTCTGTAGTTTTCTCGTTTAATTTAGTACTTTGACACATGTTCTTGAAAAATTTGATATTTGCTATCTTTCTAAAAATTCGTCTATTTTTACCTTCAATACAGAAACTGGTGTACGTTCTATGTCCTATGTTTTTATTAACAACTACTTAAAACCCATATGAAAACTCTTCTTTCGTGAAGTATAATTCTATTTAACTTTATATTTAAATCATGCTTGTATGTACTTGTTAAAATTTTTTGGTCGATTGATCGACGAGAAAGAATTTTTTTCCATAATTACATAAATTACGTCATTCAATTCATGGAAGACTGGAGGAGCACACGAAATAATACCTATTAGTACGTAAATATTTATTTGTACATAAATAAGATTACTTTAAAGTTATTATTAGAAAAAGAGATTGCCATTTTTAATTCATCCCATGATTTACCTTATTTCTTTTCGTAAGAAAAATCAAAATTTCGTAAATATTTATAGTTATGATTAATTTTTATTCTGAAAAAGGATACGACCACCAATAATTTTCAGTTTGTAAAACATTATTCAGGAATCCAAACAATATTAATATAATAGAAAAGGAAACCGTCATTTTACTCGTCGTCAATTTGGCGTAAAAATCTCGTGGTTTAAAATAAAAAGAATGTAATATTTAACGATCTTACCAATTAGGAAATCGAATGATTAGAATCGGCCATTATCTTATAGCAAGGATCGTCCTATTACGAATGTTACAAATTAAGAAATCGAAGTTGCTAATAAATCGGTAATAATTCAATAGTAAACATCATTTAAGACCACACGCTGTTCTTTCTATTATAAAAGATATTTATTAGTACATATTAGCCCCTTTATGATGACTAACAACTAACCGGTTTAGAAAATAAGAATGAAAAGTAACAGGACGTCAGGACGTTCACTCATTCAATCTGTATCACGTGCTTCAAATCCTGTACTTTTAAATGTTGGACAATGATCGTTTTTGTATAATTAATTCTAACAATAAAAGTTTACTAATTTAATTAATTCAATAAAAAAATTTTTAATGCTATAAATATTTAAGTATATTATTAAAAGTAATTTAAATTTCGTTATAGATATAAAGACATAAATATCTTTATAAATTTATCTACATTCTTTTTTTTAAACAAGAAAAATGATATCCGAAATTATTTCTTCATTCGGAATTTTTGAAGCGTTTTCTCTTTTATTAGTTTTAATAATTCTTTATGTAACTAGATATTATCATCAATATTTCACTCGTCCAAATCCTTTACCCGGTCCATTTCCACTTCCAATTCTTGGTAACATTCATCAAAAACTTGGACATGAGTTTGTTGATTGGTTAATGTTATTGCATAAAAAGTATGGAGATATGTTTGAAATAAATATGGCAGGGAAACGTTTAATCGTATTATGTAGGGTTGATTTAATTGAAAATATGAATATACCTTCAAGACAAACTAAATATCCTTCTAGAAATATTCCAACAGAAGGATCTATCGAATATAGAATAATGGGATTAGCCAGTAATAATGATCGAAAATCTTGGAAATACTTGCGTCAATTTTATACTCAGGCTATGGCGACTACAGAATTTAATCAACAATCTGTTGAATGGACTAATGAACTATGGAATGAAATGGAAACTTGTTGGAATAATCTCGGAGAAAATTGTGAAATTGATCTTAAAAATTGGTTCTATAGATTTACAAATGAAACAATTTTCAGAATTTCAACTGGTGTGAAAAGTGATGGTGTTATCTCTTACTATAAAAAGATTGCCCTTGAAAGTAATATTAATGAAAAAGAAAGAGAAAAAATTGAAGAATCTGAAAAATTTGTTAAATCCATTGATATTTTTATTTATGGAATACTTTTTTTTTACTCTTTCAGTAAGTTTATGCGTCATTATGTTCCTTTTATTCGTGGAAAAGCGAATAGCTACTTGAATAATAGAGATTATTTGTATAATAAGATATATAATATTATTAAAAAAAGAAGGATTGAAATTGGGAATACACCTTTAGATCAACCTCTTCGTCACGATTTGTTAACGTCTTACATAATCGCAAATACTGAACGTGATACCATCTCGACAAAACATGCCGATGCTGATTTATTAAGACCAATGACAGATGATGAAATTTTCGGAATTATATTTGATTCCATGGCAGGAGGAACCAGTACTGTAAGTAAAAAAATATTCATTTATTTTTTTTAAAAAGTTTAATCCTCTTTCAAAATATTGATACTTTTTTAAAAAAAAAAAAATATATGCTAGATATCACATTTATTGTGCTATAATGTGTATTATCTCGGACATTATCCTGAGGTGAAACAACGTTTACAAGAAGAATTGAATTCAGTTCTTGGAACAAAACCAATAACATATAGTGATCTTGATAAATTGCAATATTGTGAGGCAATTATTAAAGAAGTGAATCGACATATCCCTGTAAATTTTACGGTTGGTCGTGTAAATGCTGAACAAGATGTTGTTGGAGGATTTAGTTGGCCAAAAGGAACTTCATTTTCAATATTTTACCCTGCAATTATGAAACGAAAGGATTATTGGACTGATCCCGAAAAATTCGATCCTGATAGGTTTTATAAAATTGATGAAAGTGATAAATATTTACTTGAAAAGCAATATGCTAAAAATGCTTTTACTTTATTTGGAAGTGGAATTAGATTCTGTCCCGGGAAAAAATTGGCAATGTTAGAATTAAAATGTATATTAGCTTCAATTTATAGAAAATATGATGTTGAATTGGTAGATAAAAATGCACCAATTAAATATAATTCTATGATTGTTACAGGTTGTAAAGAATTAATTGTTAAAATTAAACCAAGAAAATTCTAAAGTATGATGATATATGTAATTAAATTTGCTTTCTTTTTATTTGTCATAAATAAATAATTTTATTAATATCAATGACGTGATATAATAAAAATTTGAAAATGATCCATAATAGTGTTGAAATTATATTATTTATATTTTGAATACGAATAAATATTTTGCAATACATAAAATGCGTGATTGAATTTTATGTGTAATCACATTATATGAAAATTATATTCACTTTCATATTCTAGCCATTTTTTTAACCAATTTACAACGATAGATATTTCTAAAACGAAAAAAACGAAATATATGTATGTAATCTTTAAAAAACTTTGTAATTATTGGTTTCATTGTCTCAAAAGAGTTAGTAGCCCGACAGTTCCGTTTTTAAAATTGAGATATCAAAAAAAATTCTTATAAATCGTATATCAGTAAAAAAACTAAAGTTGGTTCAGCCCTAAAAGACAGGTCCTTCAACCGGAACTGGACTGGACTAACCTATAATATGGTGATAGATTAATTTAATGGTCGAACAAAGAAATTAGCTCATTTTTTTAATTACTACAAATTATAATTTTTTATTTCCTATGAATAGATCATCTGCAATAAGTCTGACTCGTAGCTTTATTCTAAAATAATGCACATCCTACTTTAATATGGTATCCGGACTTTTCGCCGAAGTTCATTTCACGAACCCTCTCCATCAATTAATCCAGTTATGTAATTAGGATGAAGACTAAGTTTCATCCGAAATCCATTTCGCCGCAGCAATTTCGCCGAAGGGATGTTTCCATTTTGCTGAAATGCCATTTCCCCGAATGGACATTTTACCAAATGGCCATTTTACCGGAGAACATTTCACCGAAGCCATCTCGTCAAAGGGACATTTCGCCGAATATATGAAAATTTTCAATTTTCTTTTACTTTTTATAAAACAAACGAATTATTTACACATTATAAGTCGCGTTTATCTTTTTTTTAATTAAAAGAAATTAATTTATTTAACAAATTTATCGTACTCATCAATTTTCCGAAACATTTTTTATTTTCTTTGTATCGAATTGTTAATGATTAAGGAATTAGGTTAATCAATAACATTTTCGGCAAAATGTCCTTCGACGAAATGAACGATTCAGGGAAAAGGTACGGCGAAATGTCTATTCGACGAAACGCCCATTCGATGAAATATCTCTTCGGTGAAACTTTCATTCGGAGAAATGGCTCGGAGAAATGGTTTTCGGAGAAAGACTTCGGCGAAACGTGTCGTAACCATTTAATATTATTGTCATTTTCATATAATTTATCAACATGCATACAAGGACATTCTATTTGATAATGAACAAATACTTTTTTTCTATTGATGCTGAAAAACATATTTGACGATTATGAAACCTCCATCGTGTCAGTCTATTTTATAATGTACACTCCCGGCCAAAAAGTTTAGGACCCCACCTGTGATCGACAAATGATCTGCAATAAATAAACAATTATGTATTTGTGTAACCTAAAATTTGTACCATATGATAATCAATAAATAAAGAACGTCATGCATATCTTTTTTTCATTCTTTTATTTTTGTTTTTTTTACAAAATGGTCAAAACAAAAGAACTTACGGATTTCAAACATGGACGAGTTATCAGTTTTTATGAAGCTGGTGACTCTGAACGAATAATTTTGGAAAAAACAGGCTATGGTAAAACTACAATTCATAATATTATATCAAAATATGAAAAAACAGGTGCCGTTAGTATTGCTCCTCGAAGCGGACATCCAAATAAGTTAACTGAACGGGATAAACGGCATGTTAAAGTCATTATTACTCAAAATCGACATGAACCAGTAGATAAAATAGTAAAAATTTTTGCTGAATCCACTGGAAAAGTAATATGTAAAAATACTATGAAAAAAACATTATATGATATGGGTATCATAGTTGTATTGCCCTCAGAAAGCCCAACATCAGTGAGAATAACTGAAAAATTCATTTAAAATGGGCTCGTGAAAGACATTTATGGACTATAAATGATTGGAAAAAGGTAATATAGAGCAATGAATCCAGGTTTACTTTATTTCAAAATGATGGGAAAATACGAGTTTGGCGTCTTAAAGAAGAAAAATATAATATTAACTGCCTTGTTCCTACCATGAAGCATGGCGGAGGTGGTATTATGGTATGGGGGTGCTTTTCCTGGTATGGTTTAGGTCCATTGGTAAGGGTAGATGGTCGTATTAACAGTGAAAGATATATTGAAGACATCCTTGGCTATCACATGGTACCATTTTTAGAGGAATTTGAAGAAGAAAATGGGGAATATTTTTTTCAACAAGATAACGCGCCGATTCATACCAGTGCAAGAACACAAAATTTTATTGAAGAAATGGAAATAACTTTATTGCCATGGCCGGGACAAAGTCCTGACCTTAACCCCATTGAACACCTTTGGGACGAGCTTGAACGTCGTATTCGAGCTAAACAAAAACATCCAAAAAATTTGGGGGAATTAGAGGCGCTTCTTCAAGAATGCTGGTCAGAAATTCCGTGTGAAGTTTATCAAAAGCTTGTTGAGAGCATGATACATCAAATAGAAGAGGTAATTAAAGCTCGTGGTTATCCCACAAGATATTAACGAATGTTTTTATTGAATTTTTATAGGGGTAAGTATTATAAATTAATGAGTTAATTTATTTTTTTTTAAAGAAAATAACGATTTTTTATTAAAAGCTTTCAATAATATTAAAGTTTTTAATTTTGCGAGATTTTGAGCTGGATTTTTTACATTATGATATATTTAATAAATATAATTTTACATATAATAAATTATTATAAAAAAATTTTTTTTTATATTCTAATTGTTTTAGTCTATTTATTAAAAAAAAAGGTTACAAATATTGTTATATGTTAAATTCAATAATTTATTAGGATAAATCTAAATATTATTTAAATTTTGTTAATTATTAAGTAAAGAAAACGTATATGATTTTTTATAGCTTAATTAAAAAAGTTATCGTTAAAAAATTCCATTTTTTCCATTATTTACTGGGTGGTCCTAAACTTTTTGGCCGGGAGTGTATCTAACATATTGTACATGAACTATAATTTAATAAAGAAAAATATATTACGATATACACCCATACATTTATTCAGATCTCATCGTTCTGAAATATTGCTGTGCACGAATCGCGATTAAATAATACATCATAGTCATTTTGGCACTTTTAGCTCGTTGATTTTGGGTTTAATTCCACCGCAGATGCTTGTTACTAAAATCTCATCGTGTGCACGATCGGCAATATAGTTGCCACAAAATTCATGATACCAAAATTATATATATCAGCTGCTTGAGTATAAGGTTTTCCTTTTAAATAAACTCCATAAACAATCGATATTATTAACTTCATCACATAATCTTATGTATTTTACTGTCATTAATGTAATCATTAACATCAATATTGTTTTTAAGTAATATACTGTATTTTCTGAATAAAAATCATGATGAACCAACTTTTTTTGATAAATTATTCAAGAAATTCCTAATAATATTCTTGACCAACTAAAATCATTATGATTTTATTCATCCAATAATTAATTTTCCTTCTTTTACATAGTCGAGAATCATAATGTATGATCTGGGTTTTGAGATATTTCATAGCCAAATATTTTATTACTATAATAATCTGTGGTTTTTTCGAAAATATGAAATATTGTTACATTAAAAATATACGAATTGAAAAACATTTTAAAGCAATTTTTTTTATTCTAGCTTCTTGTATGTTCATACTTCATAATATCCATAATTAGGGATGGCAACGGTCGGTCACGGTCAGTCACGGTCGGTCATCAGTCGGTCAAAGACTTCTGACCAACCGATTGACCGACCGTTTGACCGATTATTTTTAAGCAATTTATTATAAATTGTAATTTGAGCTAAATAAAGTTTTCTGAAAAATTTTTTTTGATTCAGATAACTTAATTTCGGTCAGAATGTTAGTCGGTCAGGCAGTCAGTCAAATGGTCAACCAAAACGGTCGATCAAACGGTCGGTTGGTCAAAGGTTCTTGACCGGTTACCGGTTATGACCGACCGTTGCCAGTTATTCCATAATGTGCCAATATTTTCATTTTTTCCTGGTCTAGCTTTGTTAAATTATTTTTTAAATTATTTATTTGATATAATTTACACCATACTGTATATAATATTGGTCTGTAAAATATTTAACGCACTTATTGCAATATATTTCTTGAAAAACCATAATATAATCTTTTCTGTCAGAATTTTGAGATATTCCATATATTTTAAGATTATTATCTTTATAACTAATGTTCCTGAATATATATGATGTGATACACTAAATTTCTGAAAAACATGATCATCAGATTATTTAGTTGCAAGCAACCAGTGTATTTAATGAGCAGCTGAACGTACCATTAGTCCAACATATAATCAATTATCAGAAGAAATATTTATGCAAGTCTTTATCTAACACGTGATATAAAGAAGGTATTATTGATGTTGCAGAAATACTAAATGAAACAATAGCAATAAAAATTTAGATAACAATTATATTAATTATTAAATGATATATGATTCAAATTAAAAAACTCTAAAAAGTTTTTTTTTTTGAAAAATTATTAGGGTTTGTTTAAAATTATAACTTTTCTTATGTTAATACATTTTCACATAATTCATCTTCAACATATCGTTATCTTCATCCATAGTCCTATCTAACTCCTCCTCTTTTAAATAAATGAATCTTTTTAATAATCTTTCTATAAATCTTGAAATTTTTTTTTGATTCCTTCAATAATTACGTATATAAAATAAGCATACAAAATTTAGAATTTCTAAGCATCACTATGAAATAACTCAAATGAAAAATGGCCATAAAATTTCAATATCAAATAATATTGAGAATTGAGCATAATCATAAAAATTTCTCAGGAGGTTGATCCGAATTATATCCAGTAAGAAGAAGCATAATATTTCGTATCAATATATTTAGGATAGCAAGAAAATACCATCTAAAAGGAATAAAAAAAAATATAAAATTAATTTTTCTTTATTTGCATCACGCAGTTTATTTTGTTAATTCAAAAATATTTTTAGAAAATAGTATATTGTAAAACAAAAGAAATTAAAAAAAATTCTCTCTTCAATTTTGCGATCTTACCTTCTAATATCATTAATTTAAATATACTTTGAAAATGTTAACAGAAAAAACAACATCTAAAATTAAAAAAGATACGTTAAAATCACGCCAAAATGAAAAAAAATATATATTAAAATCATGCCAAAATTTGCACCCCATTTTTGTGTGCCATGTTAAGTGGTCAAGTTGACCACAAGTTGACCATCCAGTGACAAATATCTTGGTGACAAATAGGGATCAGGCTACTAAAAAAACCGAGTCGCTGGGATGAATATAAACATATAAACAATGCGTTTCCCACAATCACGTGTCTGGTGATGATTAACTCTCACACCTGCCTAATATGAAGGGTGTCTAAAGCTGTGTTCGATCACGTGATTTATCGACCTGGTAATTCGGAATCTGGATATATTACGCAAGTTAAAAATAGGTTTACTTTTTTAAAAATGGTGTTACAAAAGTTAAACTTAAAATAGTGTTCCATTTTTATTAAAAGAAATTTTTTTTTTCAAAAATAGCGACTGCTATCATTTTAATTCATAACAATAAACATAAACGCGCTCTTTACAATGTAGTAAATAAATTTTTACTTTGTTTTTTTTTTCTTTCCTTTTTCTTGTAACTTTTGAAGGTTATTAAAGAAGCTCCGAAAAAAATTTTTTTTTTTCTAAAAAATAAACTGAAGTTTTGTATTAAACACTTTAAAATATTTTTAAATGAATCCATTTCCTTCTAATATAATAAACACGTCTCCATTTGCTTCTAATATAATAAACACACCTATATCCGAAAAACAAAAACAAAACCGTCTTTTTAATGTTAACCAGCCGCTTGAACTTTCGATAGAGGAGTTCGATAAAGAATGGTGGCCTCTTGTAACAAATA
>JADRCO010001621.1:0-18047 GCA_021464525.1 Rhizophagus sp. LPA8_4_AMF | reverse complement strand
AAATATATTATAAGTATTTTGCAATTTTTAAATTAAGTATATTTTAAATATATTTTGAATATATTTTAAGTATAATACTTTTTATAGGGTATTAGGTCCTTCAGTTCTTCTAGTTCTGTAATAAAAGTATATTCTGTTCGTTTCTTTTTTTAGTTTTTGTTTCTTATATTTCATTTTTTACTAACTTTATTTTATTTTTTATAATAGGTTTCATTCCTTTATTTTTAACTTCATTATAAGTTTTATTCTTCAATTTTATTATAGTTTTATTCTTAATTTTGTTATAAGCTTTGATCTTTATTTTCATAGGTCTTGTTTATTAATTTTCTTTGTAAGATTTATTTTTAATTTTATTATTTATTTCTATTTTTATTTATTTTCTATTTTTATGCTTTTTCTTTCATTCCTTTTTATTCCTCTTTTTTTTATCTTTATTTACATTCTTTTTATTTCTTTTTATTCCCTTTTATTATTTATATCTTTTGTTTCTTCTCATTCCTTTCATTCCTCTTTGCTTTCCTTTGTCTTTTCATTTCACTTTATTGTTTTTTGTTTATTAATATCCATATTGTCATTTACTGATAGTTCTGCTAAAAATAAAACTTTTAATTTCAAATTTATTTTTAATCAATAAAGTGTAAAATAAATCTAAAAAATAAATGATTTTTAACTTTAATACCATTATATTACCATTATGCTTAACATTGTAATTATAAGAAAATTTAATAAAATTGAAAAAATTTTAAATTGTCTAATTAAAAATTAATCAATTAAATTCAAACATTTTTATAATAAATTTTTTTATTTAAGTTTGCATTAATAGTAAAAAAATTGAGGTTTCTGTAAGTTTAAAGTAAAATTTAATATAATTTTAAAATCAACTCTCCATAAATATACCCTCTTGAGATCAAGTGCAAGTGTGTATTTAGAAAGAGTGTGCATTTATAGAATTATCACGTGATTTATTTATATATAAATAATTTTAACGAATATTATATTTATTTATTATTAAAAAATCTGAAAATCAATACAAAAATAAACCTATCTAAAATATTATCTATAGTAGTTTGCTGCATTGAATTAATTTATTCTCTTTTAATAAATTTCTCAATTAATATTTTTTCTTATCATAAGTAGTCTTTTCATATTTTGTAATATAATGTATACTGTCACTAGAGTAATAATGTCAGCAAGAGACAATTGATTTTCATGAATGTATATTTTGATTGATAAATAATTGATATATTTAAAATATGTATGCACAAATTATATTTTTATGATATAATAATCCTAAAACCTTGCTAAAATCAGATAATAATTTTTCTTTTGATCCGCGAAAAAAAAAACTACAAATCACCGGCGATTACCAGTGATGTTTAAGTTATTCGCCACAGGATTATGATCTAGCAGCGCCATTTGGCACGTGTTGTTGTTTCGTATAATCATTTTACATTAAAATTGGATTAACTAAATTCTAGTCCAGAGTTAGTTAATCTTTAATTTCATATCACCAACTATATATATTCTATATACTATAAATAAAACATCGCAATAAAAATACCAAATAAAAAAACCGATTATAATCACAAGACACAATAATAATGTATCAAAAGATTTTGTCGTTATAAGAGGTGCCTAATAAATTTATATGAAAAGTTCAATTACTTATTAACCAAAAAGACTCTTATAATAATTTACCATAACAGTTGAATTCCGAATTTCTATGGCTGAACTATGTGAATAATGAGAATTGTGTGAACTTGTTGATGCTTCTTGGGCAAAATATTCTCTCAGTTTATTCCTCATTTCAATATATTCGATTGGCATATTCACTATTATTAATACACATTTTAAAAAAATAAAAAAATAAATAACATTTTCCTTAAAAATATTTTTTTATACGTACATTCTTTTGAATAAAGATCCATTTTTACAATAGGTTGAATAGAGTTTACCATAAAAAAGAAGAAAAAGAAGAAATTCCTAAGTTCGTGTCGTTGTTTAAATATTTCATAGTAAAACGAATAATTCATTAATATGCAATCGTATGTCATTTACCCATGATATTTGCATTTGCATTAAAAAATGCACGATAATGTTTGATATTTTAACTGATAACGCTCGGTCAATCATTCGCACAGAACTTTGCCTTCAAAAAATAACTAAAATGCATTTTTTTAACTGTGTCTTGTATATTAAAGTACGTGAACGATATTCTATTTGAATTATAGAATGAAACTAAGAAAATTTACCTCCCCATAACAGCATAATAATTATAAATAATCGGCGAAATAAACTTTTATTTTGTATGAAATTTCCACTTGATAACATTACTTTGTTATATCGAAAAGAAATTACGTTTTACTCTCTATACTCTATAGTTGTTGTAATTCCCATAATAAAACATGAATTTACGTTTTTATGATATAATCGTTAAAAACGTTAGGCCAAATTCATAGAACTAACACTAAATGTGTTTAAATATCTTTGATCTTGTACTTGTTCGCAAGTTTCGGGATTTTAGCGACCTTCAGAAAATGAAATTCCTTTTTTATCAATTTGATATTATAATAATTCTTCCGGGATAAAATTTCAAGACATTCCAAGGACATATTGTATGAGAATTTCGGAAAAGAAACAAATCGTAATATTACTTTTATTTTTTCTAAGAAACGAAAAGTTATAAATATGGACTAGATCAAACTTTTTCTAACCATCATCTCTGATCAAAATTTTCAAATAAAATAAAATAAAATAATAAAAATGATGTTTAATAAATTAATTGTTCTCACATTATTGTCTACCTTAGTTACCTTTCACGAAACTGAAGCTCATGAAGATAAAGATAAAGGAAATGATTATTAATGTACATGTACATCTAAATCGATCATGCGGTCTACAAACCCATCTACGTATCATGACCTCGGATTGGAACACTAGCCTTTACCTACTAAGAGAATGTTAAGTTGAACGTTTCATCAATAAATCGTTGTCGCTTCGGTGGCTTAGATATTGTGTCAATACGTGTCTGTGTAACATAGGGAAATCTAAAGTGGCGATCAAAAAGTACATTTATGCTTTTATTAAATTTTTCCTATGATCGTGTTAAAATATTATCGCATGACCATTACATGCTACCCTAACTTGAGATGAAACATAAGATGTCGCCCCAGTTTAATTTGAGATAGATGATGCTGAAAAGATTTTTTATTCGCTGGATATTCACTACTTTGTTTACTAGACATCTTTACGCTGATTAAGATAAATACAACAGCGGGTACATCAATGAATACTAAATGTAATCCTACCACACATATTTATACCGCACAGTATAAATTCAGTATTACTCCATCTTTATTAAAAAAGTAAATTACGTAATTAGTTTGCAACATACATTAGCGAAATTAGCAAAAATAAATTTCGCATATCTGTTCCTTGAAGGTCTGTGAAGATTAGAAAAAAAAATGGTTATTAAAAAGTTATTTTTAACCGCAAGTAGGTACCTAGTAAAAAACCCCCAAGTAATCAATAGGCAACACACGAAATAAGTAGCTTCGTTTATCCGTTAAGCCAACGAGACCAGCGGAGACCAAGAGATTTGTTCCCTCGCCCATCAAACATAGTCTACAGAAAACAATGTCTTTTGATGCTTGGAATCATGTCCCTCAGGCAACGCCGATTAAACCTACCCATAGAGACTTGCTCAGAGTAAGTTGCACACCCACGCCGACTTGGGCGAGACTTTAACTCCCATGCTACACTGTTGACTGCATAGAGTTATCACTCATACATACCTTTCAGAATTTTCATTTATTTGGGAACTTCCTTTGATATGTTAACTGTTAAGTTCTGTGAAGACAAGACCAGTTAGCTAACCATATGAATTCATCATGCAATTAATATTCAATACTTACAAGATCAAATGTCAAATTCACAAATCGAGCGAAGTTGAGAATTTTCTCCATTTTTTTTTGATTCTCAATAGTTTTCCAGATGTACATTACGTTCATCATTTTTCAATGCAAGCTTCATTATTTGCCGTGTCTTTCTATATCCGCCTCCGCACAATCTTCAAGAATTTCTGCAACAAATTCTGCTACTTCACATAAGATACTATCATTAAATTTTCTCTTAAGGGATTGAGAGTCCTTGGTTAACTTGCTTATCAACCGTTGAATTCTTTTATCATTAAAACTTTTTTTACTTCTTGATCTTCACCTAGTACTCAAACAGTTAAAAAAAACAAATCAATTCGTGTTAGCGCAAGGTCGCTCCATCTACCCTTTTCATCTAACACTGTCCCATGCGCCATCTTATTTCTCATTCTAATACCGAAGCTACTTATTAGCTCAATGGGATCCGCCTTATTTCTATTAAAAACCGATTTCTTCAAAAAAAAAAAAGCCTATATTTTCAGTTATGAAATTTATCATACATAAAACGTCAGCATTTTCGAAGGCAGGATGTTGCTTGGCGACGAAAGACTACGATTTTGGAAGGGATTATGCGCTCATTGTCTATAAAGAAATTTATAGTCTTTTCAACAGAATTTACGAAAGGTTCACAATAGTCCTTGTTCATCATTGGCGAAGGAAAAGGTTTGTTTCACCGGTGGGTGAAGAATCACGAGCTTTCACGTTATTATTATCTCTGTTAGCAGCAGTCTAGTGGCTCAATTACTTATCATTATCTCCGTTGGCGGTCTCTTATGCCTCAGCTATGTTACTACTATTGTAACTGTTGGCAGTCGCATGTGGTCCAACAGTAATGGTAGTTTCGTAAAATCAAGTTTTTTTCTTAAATACCGCAAAAGGTTATTTTTCTTTGCAGGAAGACGAACTCTTTTTATTTAGCCAATTGAATACCGTGGTATGCGCTGTGGACTTTTCACAGAAGGCCTTATCGTTGGATAAAATATCGTAAAGTGGGCTACGTATGGAATTATTTGAAAGTTTTTTTAAGGGCAAGCATTATTTAATACACCTATACCGGATAACCGGATCGTAATAGACAGTTTTCAGTTCTCGATTAAAAGCATGTAAATCAAAGTGACGCGCATATAACTATGTTACTATAAAAGGTGATCATACCATAATAAAATTATTTTAGAGTAAATAATTTAAATAATTTTAATGCGTAATAAAGTTGAAATTCAAACTTTTCATTAAACGCTTTTCGCTTTTAACTAAAGCAATTCTGGATTTATCACGTGATTATGAGACTATTCGCGGTACACGTCAGGTGATTTTTATTAAAAACAAATTTAAAAGAACAAAAAACGCGTTTCATGCTTTAAAAAATAGATTTTTGTATCGGTTAGTCAAAAATCCTATTTGTCACTCCGTTAATCGTCACTGAAATGTTTCACGTGATCACGTATATTATTAACATATAACATAATAGTAAACCCTAAAATCAAATATAACAACAGATTAGTTGAATAATTCGTTTCCAAAAAATCCCAACATCAAGACAGGTGTCCCCTTGTTCATTACCGACTCGATCAAAAAATTCCACCCCTGTGTCAATCCCAATATTCTAGCCATCTGAGGAGCTGTGGCCATGTTGTTTGTGATAAGAAAAAAAATGGAGTGTTGTTCAAGGATACGGATACCATGGACAAATGTTTCTCAAGCATTCTTACTTTATAAGATATTAATATTAATAGTTTTGTGCACAGTTTCCCTAAAACTTTCATTTCTAAACCTTGTTTTTCCCTACTTTAATGTAAAAAAAATATTATATTAAAATAGCAAAATCTAAAGTCAAAAAAAATCATGATGTAATGCAGGATGGAAAGCGTAAGCTGATGCTATGATAGATTACATGATCAGGTTAAAACTATTTATTACTGAGACGTCAAATCTATAAATCACGTGATTTAGTGGCAAATTACCAAAGATTATCTATTAAGATTTGTAAAAGTTGAATAATTTCTTAATTACAATAATTTAAAAAGATCGAATGGCACTCATTACATTATATTGTATTTCTAATCATTAATTCTAAAGAATTACAATAAAATTTCTCGTCCTAATGAAATGCGGTCAAGCATGTTATATATTTCACGTGGCTCATTATCAAACTCCAAAATCATGACGTATTTGCCACAAGCGTTGATTCAACTGTCAAGCCTCTCAAGCCTCATCGTTTGTGATCATTCACAAAAAGCTTGTATAAAAAGGTAAAGTATTTAATGCAACTCTAATTTTTGCATTTTTTTTTTATTGTACCGCGTTGTAAAGTTGACGCGCGTCAATTTTTTTTTTTTTTTTATTATTTTGTCCTAACTTTTATACGTTTGAAATGCACTTAGCAAAACCTAGCTGGCTTGCTCATTTAGGTGAATACTATTTATACTTTCTCAATATTAATCGAAACAACAATAGTAATAATAAATGTTTGTTTGTCAATTCTCCTAGATGATAAGGGCCAAAGAACTTCGATTTTCTCAATACACGTACATCCTGACGGAACTAGAATAGCAACTGGCGGACTTGGTAAAGTTTTCAATTTCAAATATAGATTTCTCGTTATATATTTTTGATAGAATTTAAAATCTACAATTTCTATATTTGAAATTACCGTGTAATTCTAGATAATAAAATCAAATTATGGAGTACTATACCGATAATCGATGGTTCCAAAGCTCGTGATCCTAATTTTCCAACATTATTATGTACCTTGGGTTTACATAACGGTTAATAACACATATATATTATCTTTATTATTTTTATAATCATTATGACCAATTAACGCGATTTAATGATTGATTTTTTTACAGGTTCGGTTCTTTGTGTAAGATGGTCTAACAGAGATGGACGTTATTTGGCATCTGGTTCCGATGATCAACTTTTATTAATATGGGAATGGGACAAGTAATATTTTTTTGATTGATTTATTTCATATTAATAATTATTAAATTTTAATGCTATCCTTGTTTTAGATCAACTGAAGCTTGGGCTGGTCAAAGCATTTTTGGAAGTGGTGAACAAAATATTGAAAATTGGAAACCAGTTCGTCGACTTACAGGGCACCAATCAGGTAAATAGTTTTTTTTATTATTAATTTTTATGTTGAAATTAATTAAATATTTATCTAATTAATCACCGTTTGAAAGATGTCGTGGATCTTGCATGGTCTAGAGATAATACTTATTTAGCTTCATGTGGATTAGATAATTTAGTGTTCATATGGGATGGTAGAAAATTTGGTAAAGGGTTTACTGTTATAATTTAATCATCCGGGTAAATTGATTGATTAATTTAATTTTATAGAAAAGCTGCATAAATTAGACGCACATCAAGGATTTGTTAAAGGTGTGACCTGGGACCCCGTGGGAGAATACCTTGCAACTGAGGTAATTTTCAAAAATAATCCGATCTATAAAATGGGAATAAGCTTTTGATCCTTCAAGTAAATTTATAGTCAGATGATAAAACTGTCAAAGTTTGGCGAACGTCGGATTGGAAAGTACAAGCAGAAATCAGTGAACCATATACAAGTTCTCCCACAACTACATTTTATCGCCGATTAAGGTAAAATTTTCATTGGTAAAAAGTTTTAATCTTATTGGATTAAATTAGACGTATCATTATACTTTATTTTTTTACAGTTGGTCTCCGGATGGATCTCATGTTGCTACTGCAAATGGTGCACAGGGGCCTGTTCCTATTGCTGCTATATTTAATAGAAATGATTGGAGGCCTGATGTCTCACTGGTTGGTCATGACTCTGCGATTGAAGTTGTGGTGAGTATTCAATGACTTTATATCTTAATTTAGTTGATACAAAAAAAATAAACATACGTTTTCATATATATACACACACACGCCGACTTTTATTCTAATAATTTTTATTAATTTAGTCATTTAATCCAGTTATTTTCATGATACCCGAGAGTGATGATGCTGATCCAGATTCTGCTAGTGTTGGCAGTGTATGTGCAGTAGGAAGCCAGGATCACAGTATTTCCGTGTGGGTAACTCGGAATGCGCGCCCCTTGTTTGTTTGTCAAAAACCGTTTGATCATAGTGTTTTGGATTTGGCATGGTAAGATTTATAGTGATTTCATTATTTTAATATTTTATTAATCACTTTCCTATTAATTTAGGTCTCCTGACGGTACACATCTTTATGCTTGTTCATATGATGGTACTGTAGTAGTTTTACAATTTCTTAATAATGAATTTGGAACACGGTTATCAATGGAAGAACATGTAATTAGTCAATACTATTATTTTTCAATTTGTATTTTATTTGCAAATATGAATAATGTTATTTACTGTTAATAGGACAAAATTCTGGCTAAATATGGGTTTGTTCCAAAAGATCCAATAATATTGGAAAATACGACACAGCTTGCTATGGAAGGAACACTTGCTATAACAAATAAAACTTCATCATCAGGTAGAATAGCTGCCCTAATGAGTGGTAATCAAGAGTTGCCACCTCCACCAACTGTCATAATCTCTGAAATGGATAAGATAAATTATGGTCCACCATCATCAGCACCATCACAGATGACAAGCGAAAATAGTAATACTATTAAATCTAGTTCAGTTAGCGGACAGGTTGCACAGCAAAAACCTGGCGTAAGTAACGGACCAGTGCCAATGGAGATTGAGAATGCTATAGCATCTGGTTCAAGCGGATCTACTAATACTCAAACGCAGCAAAATATCACTCTTACAAAAGATGGCAAAAAAAGAATACAACCCCAATTTTTAAGAGGGTAAATAATTTGTGATATATAATGGTTTGTTATTATATTTTACGTTTATTAATCCTTGATTTTGTTAAAGGCTTACATCATCTCCTGGTACTCCACTTCGGCCGCCTATGCCCGTGCCAATGCCTATGCCAACTGTATATTACAACAGTAGCATTTACTTTTATATGTATTTGATTAATATATTTCCTGTCGTTAATTAATTTGTCTTATTTTATTAAAATAGGATAATGTTAGCGCACCGGCAATAAATGGTAATCTTTCTAATACTTCAATATTTTCTCAATCGCAGCAACAATCCGTAAGTTTGGATAAAGCAAGCAATTTAGATGCTCCTTCTCGTGCATTGCCAGCTGGTGGAATACCTGCAATACTTATTGGAAACAAAAGAAAAGAATCATTTGCATCAGAAATTGCTGCTCAGTCAAATAAAAGGCAATCTTTTAGTAAATCGAGAGCTGATTCAGTAATAGAAACTGAAGGTTATGTCTTAAGATCGGGATTAGTTCCACCATCAGTTACAATGTCACAAGTGAGATTAGCTTCTCACAAGGTTAAAGACTACCTAGCAAAAGACCGTCTCGATGGTGCAACGTTAAAATTAGAGTGTTTTAACAATAATGCAAAAGGTTTGTTATTTTATCAGATTATTTCCAAATTATTTAATATTTAATGTAATAATTGTTTCTAAATAAAAATTTAGGTCCATCACAGATATCATGTACTCGTGGTAAAGTGGTGGTTTGGATAGATTATGTTCCAAGTTCAATTATACTTTTAACGGGACATTCTCAATTTTCTGCTGTTGCTTGTGAAGATGGTAGTTTATTCGTATATTCTAGTGCTGGTAGAAGGTTTGTACATCATTTCTAAATTGTTAATATCGATAATATCGAAAAATACCTATTCAAAATTTTTTACTTATTTTTCTTAATTTTTATTAGATTATTGCCGGTTATAATGCTTGAATCAGCTGCATCATTTTTAGAAATTTGTCGTGAATATTTACTCTGTATAACTCAAACTGGCCTAATCTATATTTGGTGAGTAACAGAATAATTATTTAATGGTTAATAAAAAATCAATTTTAAAGTGATCTTTTTTCTTAATTTTAGGGATTTACGAAATTTAAAGGCTATCGTCTCTTCCGTATCTACTGCACCTATTCTTCAAGCTGCAACAATATTATCGGATGACTTTCATTCTACAGTTTCCATTATTTCTGCATGTGTTAGACCTAATGGAATACCTTTATTGGTTACAAGTATAAATGAGGCATGGTGTTATCATCTTGATATGAAAACTTGGGTTCGAGTCTATGATCCTCGTTATTCAACTCTAGATCCTTCTAATTCTGAAACTTCTGAAGTGATTGGTGGTTCAATCTTAGCATCATTGGAAAGTATGGCAAGGCAACGCGGTGGAAATATTGGATCATTAGCCTATTTAAGGCATTCTGGAGGCAAGGATACTCAGGGAAAAGCTCATGTAATTGGACATTTAGAGAATCAACTAGTTTCTTCGGAAATGGTTAATTCTCCTACCGAGTATAAACGTTTGCTATTTGCCTATGCACAACAACTGGCTGATGAAGGAGCTGAATTCAGATTACATGAACTTTGTATGGAATTACTTGGGCCAGTCAATGGGTATGAAATTTTATTAGTAACATTTATTTTTTATCAATTTGTTCTTATTCTTATTTATTAAATTAGACAAGATAGCCTTATTAACAATAACCAACCTAGATCGAATTGGGACCCATTCATTATGGTAATGTCTGAATAAATATATAAATATTTAAACGTTTTTGAGATAAGCTAATTTTACACTGCATTCTTCAGGGTATGTCAAAACGTCAGCTTTTAAAAGAGATATTACCTATTTTGGGTAAGTGTAACTTTGAAATATATTAACATATTATTCTATCCTGATTTCTTAACTAATTCGATTTGATAATCTAGCTTCAAATCGTGCTTTACAACGACATGTTACTGAGTATGGAGATGCTTTGAAAAAAATACTTAAAATAGATTGAACTAAAAGCGAAAAAATAGTGCTGGAATAAACTCATAACCGTAGTGGTTGGTGGTCATCGTAGTAGTAATAAATGTTATTATTAAGTCAAACAGGATGTATAATGCACGTAATAATGAAAGTTGGTTTTTTTTATTATTACAATTTTTTTTTTTTTAAAAAAAAAAATATATATATATAATATATATATAATATATACACGCGTTTTAATTTGGATGAAATTTTTTTTTTTTTTTTTCCAAAAAAGAAATATCATTCAATAAATAAACCTTTAAAGGAAAGAATGATCATATTATATTGATTCGTAAATCTAAAAAAATAAGGAAAGAAATGTTTTGGGTAAAAATAATAAAATAACGTAGGAGTAGTAATGATTAAGATAAATTATGAATAGAATAGATAACGTGATAAATATTAAAAATGAGATGTTGAATTTACTTAATTCACTTCGAATTTCTCATAAATTTCCAAAATTTCCTATCTCGTACCAGCCAAGATAAATAATTCAAATTTAATAATTCCAATACTTATAAATAAATATAAACCAACAACTATAATTATTTTAATTTGATAATAAAGTACAAAAAAAAAGGATGAAAAAAAATAACAATAAATCAAGATAATAAAAAACAAATCAAACATAAATCGAATATGAAGGTTGTAATTAATACAAATTAAATTTAAGTCTTGGCAACTTGTTCTTGGCTCATGCTAGGAGAATGAACATTCAAGGGAGGTAATTGAGGAGGAATTGGTGAATGTGCCATAGGAGAATCCACTGGTGATGGCGCTGGTGGTTGTTGAGATTGACGTTGATGCGGTGATTGCTGTTTATGCTGATCACGATTATTGTGATGATGCTGATGATGAGTTGGACTTGATTGATTTAATGGGGGTACAGGCATACTAGCACTTCTGGGTTTTAAGACATTCATGAATTTTTTTGCAGGATTTTCTTGATTTCTTTGTACTTTTTGTCTTAAAGCCTCCATCACATATTCATGATCCACTTCAGATTCGGAAAGTTTAGTACGTTTATTATTACTATTTACAGAAGTAGGGCTTTGTGAATAATGATGGTGTGTTTGAGATGTTGCAGATTGTGGATGCTCCGGTATACTGCTTGTTGGAGTAGAAAATGAATGATTATTATGCATAGCAGTGGGAGATGCAGTTATGATTGGAAATGATGGAATTGAAAGTGTTAAAGAAGGACGTTGATTCATTGGACTATAGGAATGATTATGTGGATTTGAAACCCCATTATAAGATACATTATCATGGCCAGTGGTAGCCGAAGAAGGAGGGGATAAACGCGGTGTTGCACTTGTTGGTGTTGTTGCTGGAAAATGCGCGTCTATATAAATAAAAAATAAAATTTTTAAATATCCAAATTTATACTAAAAAAAAAAATTAAAATATGGCAAACCTATCGGCGGTGGTATAGACAAATATGGACTATGCACGTCTGATGGAGATTTTCTGATCAAGAGAATTAAAAAATATTAATTATGATTGTTATTATTATAAGTTTTTTTTTTTAAAAAAAAAAAATAAACAAATTATTAATATCTACACATTGAATCCTGGTGTAGAGGTATTCACCGCTATAAAAAAAAATTAGGGGAAAAAAAGGTTAAAAATTGATCAAAAATTCGGGTGATTTGATTAATATTAATAATTACGTGGAACTCCGGTATAAATTGTTGGAGGTTTCTTCTGTTCCCTTAATATTTCCAATTCCACTTGTTTATACTGTAAGCGTACTTGTTCTGTTTTATATTTTCCTTCTTCAGTTCGACGCTATTTACAAAAAATGATAGAATGTATTTAATAATAGTAAATAGTACGCGTTAAAATGATAATAATTGATAAGAGACCGAGAATCATACTTTGTCTTCTTCAGATTTAGCATTAAGAATTTGTTTTAACAGATCATGATTGTCACGATACATGTCTAATATTTCACGAAGTGAAATATCATTTTTCGGTAAAGTATTTGTCGCAGGTGAAGGATAAGAATAAGCTGCCTGGTTTCTCAAGTCTGACATTTTTTTTTTACTATTTTTTCACTTAAAATGAAAAACTTATAATATGAGAAATTTTTTTAAAAAAAAGTATATATAATGAGAAAGTTTGTTTTTTTAAAAAAAAATTTTTTTTTTTCCTAATAATATTTTCGTTTTCTTTTCGTTTAAAAAAAGCTTGCATGATACATTTTTTTTTTTGTCGTTATAAATAGTATAAAATATATTTAATAAATCAACATAGCCAATAATAACTTTGTATTACAGATCTACGATTATAAATACTTTTAAATGCCCAAATTTATGATCTATTTCTGGATAAAACGTGATTTCTTTTTAAATAAAGAAAAAAAAAGATCTTTCTGTCATTATACAGTATGTTGATCACCTGAATTTACTAAAAACACAGTTGTAATATTACCTTTAATAAGCAACGATTAACCCTTTTAGTTTCAAATGTATTAAACGAAACAAGAAAAAAATTTTAATTTTTTTTTTTTAAATAAAAAACGAAAATTAATAGATTTTTTTTAATTAATTGTAATATTTAAATTAAATTTAAACCTTAATTTGGTTAGATTCGTTAAAATTAAATATACGATGGGGTTTTTTTTTAGATTTGCTTTCCCTTTTTTTTTGATCTGTTATTTATATAGAATTTAAAAAACTAAATATTTATGATTTGACAAAAAATACGGTATCAAGTTTATATGTGCTGTACTGTATGTAATTTTTGTAATTTGACAGAGGTATTGTTTCATAATCTTTTTGGCAATGATTTTATTTAAGTTTCCTGATTGTTCGAAATTTCAGTCACAAGGTTTTGAAAGTTGAAACATGTAAAATATCAGATATTGCATTATGTCATATGTCATTATATTCATTTATTCTGCAAATAAGGCAAAAGGTCTGTAACGGTAAAGTTTTATTAATTCTGATATTTTACAAATTTAATTAAAGTTATTTTATACAGTACCCTATATGGTAATAGAATCTGCAATCTGCATTATTAATTTTTTACTGTACTGTATGTACATAATAAGTATTGGATTTTCTATCCAATTGCTTGTCTGCAATCATATTTCTTAGGAAATATTATTTGAAATTTAAAATAAACTATTTAAATTCTTCTTTATAAATAAATGCAGAATGGTTTATTATATTTACTCATATTTAACGTTACATTAATTTTAAAAGCTGGAGTTGATTTAGTTGATTTTAATAATTAATAAATTTGTAAATCATTATTAATTTTCCTATAATGAACTAATGCTAATTTGTGCTATAATCTAGATTTTTTGCAGAAATATTATTTTATCTTATTCATTCTTCCAATCAAATTTTCTCAGAATATTAATTACAATGTTAAAAGATAATACTATTTAGTTTAATATTATTTAATATTTAAAAATTAGTGTAAATTTTCTATTGGTAAAATATTTGTCAATGAAATATTTATTATTGTTAATAAAGTAATTATTAACAGTTATTAAATAAATTGGAATATATTTATAATACTTTGTAAATATATGGTAAATATTAGAAATATATTGAAAAGAATTATTAAAAGTTTTTTAAATGCAACAATAATTATTTCAATTCTAATCAGTATATGATACATAAAATTAATCTAATAATAGCTTTATAGAAGTATATATTTTTTCATACATAAATTATTTTCCAAATCATGTTCACTATTATTACATTCATCATTATAATAATAATGAACAAATGTACAGAACTACTTATATCAACTATACTCATAAAACATATTTGTCATATATCTTAAACCCTATATACTGGATATCCTAATTTCATTAAACCAGTAACTTCAAACCTATTGATAACAATAAAGGCAAAATATTGATCATTTCTTTCATGGCTAATACATATCAAATGAATAAAAATCAGCTTTGCCAATTTATGAATATACATACTATTTTCATCCTATTTGTGGCTTTTTATTGCTGATTTTTTGGTATGTATTGCCAAAAATTAAAAATTTTTTAGTAAGAATTATTATGCTGATTTTTAAATTGGCATAATGATTTTAGAATAGATTAAATTTATTTTATTATATTATGCAAAGCTATTCTTTTCTATTTAGTAAGAATTGGATAAGCGATTTTTATAACGATTTTAGAATAGATTATGCCTATTTTCGTATCATACAAAACTATTTTTATTTAGTAAAAATTGTCATAATAATTTTTATATTGAAGAAGCGATTTGTAATGATTTTTAAAATTGATTATACCTATTTTCATATATTTCTATTTAGTAAAAATTGTTATAATGATTTTTATATCAGAGAAGTGATTTGTAATGATTTTTTAGAATTGATTATGCTTATTTTTGTATCGTATAAAACTATTTTTATTTAGTAAAAAATTGTTATGATGATTTTTATATTGCTAAAAAATAAAGTATTAGCAAAGTTTTAGATGTTTTTGCAGATATCTCATTGCAGGATGATAGGTCTATAAATATTTTAGAAATTTTAAAGATTGCAGTATATAACTTTGATCAAGGTATAATATCACTAGATTTCTTCTACTCATACAAAAGTTCCAATCATTTGTATGTAAATTCCAAGCATTATATTAAAGTTTCTAGAGAAAGTGCATATGATGTTAAAATGTACTAGGTCCTTATAAATTGGTTAAGAAAGATCTATGGATATAAGATTACTGGTTAGTGGCATCTTGAACAAGTTTGTAATGATAGTGATTACCATCATCTTAACTATAAAAAAACCTGAAAGTTCTTATCTGAAAGCTTTTAGCAATGACATCAATTTTGAAATTAGATGGATATTTTGAGCAAATGTTTAAGTACAAAAAGCAATTCCAACCTTAAAAAATTTAGATCATATACTTCTCTTGTGAAAATTATATTATAATTAATCTGTATTGGTTATATGAAAAACTTCAGGAGAAAAAGTTAAATGTCATCCATTTTTGGCATAATAAGGTGTTTAAAAATGTTTGAGATTTTGGAATACCACTAGCAGGTATTGCAAAATTATAGATGAGCCTATTCTTTTATAAATGTACTATTATTATTTATATTATAATAAAACTGACCCTAGTGGTTTATTTCACAAATTTACCTTCATATACCAAATAATAAATTTTTTCTTGGCAAATTCTGCTTACACACTGTAAGGGAAAATCATGTGAATTTTTATTTTTAAAATATTAACATACTAATACTGATTACATTATACAAGTATGCAATCTGAAATAGATAGTTCTAATAGTGAGACTGATTTGTTAAAACAATGTATTAGCAAGCTTAAGGTTGAGAATAATAAAATTAATGTTAAGAATGTTGACCTTAAGGCTGAAATTGTGAAATTGGAAGATAAGCAATAGCAAAATAAAATACTGTATAGCACTACCTAAAATACCTAGGTCTATATCAATTTCAGCGATTTAAAAATTGAATTATACCCATGGGTATTTTATGAGATGCAGGGTATATTGGGTGGTAGGGTATTTTATCATGAGGGGATATTGTATTACTGTACACAGACGACTTCAAGATCGTCTTTTTAAACATTTTTTTCATTTTTTTCAAATTAATTTTATACTTGTGCTCATGTAAATTTAAATTTGCATTATATTTTATATGAAATTCACTGGATCTGAACATTACATTTAAACTTGCTTTTATTATACTAATGATTTATAAAATTACTGTTAAGTCAAGTATACTATGAATGATAAAATACCTGGGTCTTTATCAATTTACTTCACTTAAAAAATTGAATTATATCTGGGTCTAAATCAAAAAAAATTTTTTTGCCTAATAAAATATCCAGATATATTACTATGGGGGTATGTAGAAAGAGGGGTCTCTTAGGTAGTGCTATACGGTAATTAAAAACTTATTATCTGTACTATGAAAATATGATCAAGTGTCTGAGTGATTTTTTCTGACCCGAGGTTGGCAAAATTTTTCTTGGCAAAAGTGCGTAAATTTTTTTCACATTATCACATAAAATTTTTTGATTAAAGTTTATATTCTTATATTTCTCAGGTAATACTATGGTATTGATATAATAAAGCTGTCTATTTTTAAATTTCATAAAATTCCAATTTTTTGTGCCATATATAAATATATAATGACATTTAATCAGGGATATTCTGAATTACTAGCCAAATTACCAGCTTCTTTAATAAATAAGACACGGATTCATCTCACATTACAGAAACGTAATCCATTATCTAAAATAGAGGCTGGTAAAATTAACCCAATTGTAGCAGAGTCATTTTTAAAATATGAAGTTATTAGATATTAGAAAAGACTAATATGTTTAGAGACGAACTCAAAGTTGGCCAGAATGCCCAATATCATTCAAAAAATACCATGTATATTTGTCACAGCTAATGGGTCCCAAACTGATAATATCACTTGTAATTATGAGGAAGAAAATAACTGCCAGGTTATGAATGAACTTAAAGTATTTTGCCAGTACCTGCTTGATTATAATAAAAGAACTTTTGAAAACTCATGCAAGACATAGAAAGAGAATATAGAGAGCAGATTAATGTGAATAAGAAATTGCGATGTGAAAATGAGGATCTGAAAATGCAGTTGCAAAAGGTGGAAAAAAAACTGGCATCTATAAAATTAGATTTTACTTATTAGCTAGAACATTTTTTTCCTTGCACTTTTGCCTTGCCTGTATCTCCTTCAGCAGGTTTAATGGAATGTCAAACCTTAGCTGAATTGCAAGAGGATCATCCTCTGGTCTACTGAGATCAAATACAACAAACTCACCTTTATAGAGGTAGCTATTAATAATTATAGACGCATTTTTTATATCATCAGTATATCTGCCAGCTAACTCCTCTAGCGTAACTATCAAAAAAAAGCTCAGGCACATAATTCATGTGATTTGACTGTGGCTAAATGTGGCTATGGAAAACAGCTAATTGTTGCTAAATTACTTAACTCTAAGATCAACATTAACTCCAAAGGTAAAAGTTTCAGCCTAAACTAACCTTCCTTATCCTAACCCTAAAATACTTCAACATCAATGTTATCTTCAAAGATAAGTATTTCAGCCTAAATTAACTTTCCTTACCTAACCCTAAGATACTCCAATATTGACATTATCTCCAAGGATAACTGATAATAATTTATAATAGTAAAAAAAATTCTTTTAAATTAACAATTTAGAGTAATTATTTTATTAAAATAGAATGTAATATTAATTTAACAATAAAATTTATTCAATTTCA
>JADRCO010001620.1:0-18054 GCA_021464525.1 Rhizophagus sp. LPA8_4_AMF | reverse complement strand
TTTTTTTTTTTTTTTTTTTTAAAAAAAAAAAAAGAAAGAATGTGAGGAAAAAAAATTAAAAATTTGTGATAAAACCCAATTTACAAGAAAAAATAATAAAAAAAAGAAACATATATATATATTTATAGAAGTAGATTATAAACATCTCAAAGCAATCTAAATAGAAAAAAAGAATTAAAAAAGGAAAATCTTAAACCCATTAATAAAGAATTTAGACCCAATATCACTTTAATAAGAATGATTATAAATATTTATTATTAGTATATAAGAATTTTAGATTCGTGTGGGTTACTTCATCATTCGTCCATATTAACTATATTTGTAGATCCTTCTGTCAACTCTTTTGGAGATGTTCCATTTGAAACAGTATCAAACGGGATTGCTGTTGAAATTTCATTCAAATTCGCTTCAGTTGTCATCGTTGGCATTGTAATTTCATTATCGTTGACAGAAGAAATTGTTTGAGTAATAGAATTAGAAGTAACAACACCACGCGGATGGTTTTCAAAAAATTTAGCAGAGAGCGTGTGCGAGTATCTTCCTCTTTTAGGTCTAAGTTCTGTATTGTACTTTGATTGATATAATTCTATTGCTTTAAGTAGAAGCGATTTCTTACCGTCGAGTTTATTTTGATTAAGAAAGGCCTTTTTCAACACAGAAAAAGATCAACAAATATAAGAATATAACATTGCAAGGAGAAAAATAAAGAAAGATTTCGCTTACCAACTTCCATCCCAATTCATTCCAAGCTGTTTCAGGTTCATATTTGTTACCTTGATATTCATTTTTCGGTACATTAGCTTTTGGAAAAGCACAATTGTTCTTTTTAAATTCTTCAGGTATATTAATTAAATCTACAGTATCTATATCAACCCGTATTCTAATTTTAGTGGACATTCCTTTTTCAGGAACTTCTAACGTTAATTGTTTAGCAACTCCCTTTTGTCTCTTTGCGGAAACATCATTTACGTCATATCCATCTCCATCTCTTGTAACTCTTTTACGTAAAGTTCCGTTCAATATCTTTTCATTACGTACTACTCTACGAGAGCGTAACATAGGATCACGATTTCTATAACTATCTACAGCTCTTTGTAACAATCCTCTTTTCCCTCCAATTTCTTCCTGATTTAACCATGCCAATTTCCATCCAAGTGAGTTGCATTCATTTTCATAAGACCATCTATTTCCTTTATATTTATCTTCAGTACAGTTGGCTCTCGGATAAAGACAATTATCGCGCTTAAACGATTCCTCAATATCATTTAAACCTATTTTATCAATATCGATACGTATGCGATATTCTTTATTATTGCCTTTAACTGAATAAGTAAATACAACCCAAGATATTCCATCGCTTTCTTCAATTACGGGATCCGTAGCTGGAAGTGCATGATTCGGTGTAGGATTCGAGATAGGAGTATCTGACTTACGGGGAGAAATTGAATTTAGTAATTGTCGTGGTTTATCTGTAATCGATATTTGTGAAGGTTGCTTAAATTGCTGCGGAGTGTAAAATTGGTGCTGCTGTAGATTTATTTGTTGTTGTTGTTGATTATGATGTGATCGTATTTGTTGGTTTTCGTGTATAGATTGATAATGATGATGATCTGGATATAAATGATGATTTACAAAATTGATGATCTCTGATGGATTTGTGATGTTACAAAATTAGAAGATAATGTAATGTTACCTTTGTTAATAAAAGTTACTGGTGAAATTGCTGTAGAATTTGAAATTGAATTAGTTGTCATATTTTGTGCATTTTGTTTAGTTGAACCATTATTAACCGCATTAATATTAGCAACAAGGTTAGCAATATTAGTATTATCGTTAGCGGTAATTTCATTCGAAGAATTTAGCCTTTTAGATTCTTTAGCTTTCTTCCTCTTAACACGCTGGACAGTCTTCTCAATTAATGATAGTTGATCAATTGTTAAGGCACCCAAAAGCTCTTCGGTCCGTGGGTCAGGAGTTAAGAGAGAGGATATGGTAACCACAGGAACAGCTGACGCGGCAGAAGAATTATGATACTGTGAAGAAGGTAAAGCAGAAGTAGCAGATGTAAAAGCATCTACAGTTCCTGTAACTTGAGGAATTGTCGTTGAAGCTTTCGTATTAAGCACTGGCGTTGCAATAATTTCTGACGCTGCAGCACCCACTCCAGCTCCGGCTGGTGGTACCCAGGCAGCAAGACCCACGATAATCGAAGGTGACTGTGGTCCTGAGTGTTGTGTTGAAATGGTCGGTGTGGTAGTTGTAAGAACATTATTAGAATGTGTACCGCGTGTTGATGTAATTTGAGGAGTTAACGTGTTTGATGTATTAATTGTAGGTGTGTTGGTATTAGTAATTTGAGAGTTTTCGTGCTGGAGAGGTTGCTGTTGCATCTTCAGAATATTAAGTTAACAGTAGTCTGAAATTTTTTGCGAACGCAACAGGGGATAAACTAAAAAATTTCTTGGAAAAAAAAATTTTATTAGGAACCCCTGAGAGTTATAGTCTTTTTTTGATATACGAGATGCACCATCATATCGTCCAATTAAGGGAACGTATCACGAGTTATTATTGGTTACCGTATAGAATTAACCCCGCAGGTTTTGTGTTCCTGATTTAGTCAACAAGGGTCGGAACTTTATATTTTGTTTGTGGTCAATGCTTCTGCAAATTTAACGGCTAAAATTAAAAATTTTGTACTTTGTGATATTACTGACTTTAAATTAAATTGTATTACTTTTATCGGTAATAAGTGAATAAAAGCAAAAGGTCAAATCCATATTTCCATTTTCTTTTTATATATTTTCGACTTCTTCGACTTTACAGACAATTTTTTGATCCTGTATATAAACATGAAAAGTATTATCCAAATAATATTATCCTGGAAGTGCAAAAATAATATTGAATGCATTGAATTAAATAATTGGGGGAACTAAAATAAATAAATAAAGTCATGCAAATGCAACAAATTTTTTAAAATAGGAACTCTATTTTTATTCCTATTGTCTTAAGCATAAGGCATAAGTTTTTTTAAATGATTCATTTGAGAAGGATGCGAATATGCTGGATTACTTAAAAATCTAATTTTAGAACGTGAAACTCCCGTATTTAAATGTCTTTTTCCGGCTTTAAATCTTTTAAACTTTCCATTACGTAAGATACGAAATCTATAATTATATTTATAATGAATGATTTATATTAAAATAATACAAAATTAGATTACACAAAATTAAATTTTTAATTTACCTTTTCTTTGCTCCTGAATGAGTTTTCATTTTATACGATTTAAATCGAATAAAATTATTATTAAAACTTGTACCAATAGGAGGTTTTATTGTGAAACGCGTATTAAGCGACGAAATTCGAAATACATTTTTTTGTGTAGTATAATTAGTTAATAATGAATGTTGTGTTATTTTAGCACCAAAAGATTTAATAAAATTAAAATTATAAAACAAGGGCTTAATTGAACCACGTGTTGTCACGGAATTCAAAATAACCCTTTGACCTAATAAAAGAGAAACACTCTATTTATTAAATTTTTAAATTAGCAAGAGTTTAATAATAATAATACATTGAGAAAGTTTCATACCAAAGTTAAAGAGAAATGACATTTGAGAAAAAGAGACGATGAACTTGGGAATAAATCATTGGATTAGATTCAGGTATCGTACAAGGAGATTATCATCACATGACAACTTATAAATCAGTCTAGAACGTTAGTACCGAAGCTTCGTCCAAATAATAGAATTTATTATATATTAATAGGAATTTTCCACCGAGCTGCGAATTCTTTTGCATCGTCATGTCTATTTTTCCTTAACATTGACATATAAATTTTAACCAACATTAATTTAGAAGGAGGAAACTCGAATTCATCTTGCATAACTTTTAAAAATTCCACAGCTTTTCTAGTTAACCCTTTTTCATATAAATTAAATAATATATAACCAAATATTTGATGAGTTGGTTCTAAATCAAATTCTTGAGTCATTTTCTTAATGTATCCTTTGGCTTTATTTACATCTATTCTACTAGAATTTCTAACAAACGTATTGAACATATAAATATGCGGTGGTAATTCGGTTTTTAGGAAAATTTGAAAACACTTATCCATCATTAATAAATCTCCTGCATTGCCATGTGCATTCATTAAATAATTAAAAGTGTGAGTTACTATTGACTGATTTCGTAAAATTTCTTTTCTTGTTATTTTTTTTGAAATATTTTTTTGAGAAAAAGTAGTTTCAAGTAAACCTTGAGCATTTTCCAATCTTTTTGACGCTGAAAACAATCGAATTAAAAAGCAATTTGTTACTAAATTTGGTTTTCTTCCACTATTATTAAGATCGATCAGAATTCTCTGAGCTTTCCGAAACCCTTCTTCCTTTCGTTTATTTGACTTGATCAATCCCCAGCATGAAGTTATGTAGGAATTGTACGTATATGTATTAGGTTGAATTTTTTTTTTGGTCATTTCTTCCCAAAGTTTATCACAAATTTTGGAATTTCCTATTAAACTAAATACATTCATCATATGAGTAAAATCATTTACGTCCGGTTCAATTCCAACTCCTTTTATTCTATTAAAAATAAACAAGAGTTGTGTCTCTAAATTATGTCTTTGTTTTTCACTAAAAGATTTTTTGAATGAAAAAGTTTTTAGTACTTTAGAATGTTGTAAAGGTGATAGAAGATATAATTGCTTTTTATCACAAAGTTCTAAATATAATTTCCAAGTTTCTTTTGTATTATTTTGATAGATAGCCTGTAAAAGAGGTAAAACTTCCTTTGGTGCTGCTCGTATTAGAGAATCAGAAGAGCCTTGATCATTTTTTGGAGGGTCATATAAAAATGAATGATGTGCTGCCATATTAGTAGTGTAAAACTTAATTGGCTTCTTCCCAATCTTTATTAAAGGTTTTCCGTGTTGGTAAGCTGAGAATAGTCTAAAAGAAATTGACATAATGTTATTCTAAGAAAAAAAAAAGTCCGTGTAACATGAACTTTTTATCGACAAAACGTAGGTTACACGATCGCCATAGCTCCAAAATTGCTAAAAAAAAACCAGTTAAATTTATTTTAGCAATAATCAATTTTTTTTAGATCACGTGAAATAATGGTTTAATTCTCGAGTTATCGTTTCGGTGCCTCTTTATCGCAGAAAGTGTTTTCCTTTAAACTTGGCTTATGTAAACTTATATATATCCCTTATAAAAAAAAAGTTTCAATATGAGGTACGTTTTAGCTTCATATATAACAGTCATTAGTAAATATAAAAAAATTCTTTTTTTTAAAATAAATAAATAAAATACTCTTACTTTTACATAGGTCTACTAGAAGAACTATGTCCACCCGAGGTAGAGGCAGAACAAGAAATGTTCCTTCAAGTACGCAGGTAAAATATACGGTATTATCTTCGGAACAAACATATAATTTTTTAAAATATATATTTAGTTGACTGTAAAATGTATATTAACTATTTTTTCTTTTCAAATAATATACATTCCTCAAAAAATAACATAGACCAATAACGACCATTGTGACGTGTGTACGTACGGAGGTCGTATGATGTGTTGTGACGGATGCCCAAAGGCATTCCATTTCACCTGTCTAGTTCCTCCGCTTGATGTTGATAACCCACCGACTGGAAACTGGTACTGTAGAGAATGCAGTGCTGAAAGTGTCAGTAACTTATAATTTCATTTTTAATTTTTATCATTGTCAATAAAATGTCCAAGATTTCAAAATGATTTTCATTTGATTTTTAATAACTGTGTATTTTCGATAGACTCGTCAATCGCAACAACGAGGACGTAAAGGTCGCCGTAAAGGTAGCCTTTTTAAAGAGCTTAAAGATAAAGCTCACATATCGAATCCAACATCCTTTATGCTACCGGAAAATATTAGAAACACATTTGACGGAGGTTAATCAAAAAAAATTTTTTTTTTTTCTTGTTTTATGATAAAATATATTGTTAAATTCTCCTCTTTTTAATATTACAGTATTTGCAGGTAAGCATGGAGAATATCGGGATTCAAACAAGGAGAAACCGGTACAACTTGAGTACGATTTTAAAAATAATAATATATAAGAATATATATATTATTACATTAATTTAATCTCTATTCTTTATTGTAGCAAAAGAGGTTACCCGGTCGAACCAGATCGGGAGAGATTTGTCGACACAAAAGGGAGAAGTATTTGCTGCTATCACTGCAAACTACCTCCGAGGCATTTGAGGCCGATAATGTCTTGCGATTTTTGTGATCAGCACTGGCACTTTGATTGCCTGACACCACCTCTTACGATCGCACCTCCATTACATAAAAAGTGGATGTGTCCATTACACGCAGATCATGTATTAGTAGGCAAAAAAAAAAAAATCTTCATATTATTTATTTATTAAATCTTTTAATATTGATTTCTGTTTTGATATTTAAAGCCTCCGATGCGTAGATTGCGTGGAGAAGATGTTTTACCTTATATGGACAATACTGCTATTGAACATCCGCCCGAAAAACGACGGATTGAATGCGATCCGGAATTTTATCTCAATGATACTTTGCATAAATTACCAAAGCAAAGTGTTAGATTAGACTGGATTGGGCAAATGAAGACAGCATTGGAGGAAAATAATGAGAAGGTGATGGCTGCCACAGAAAAGGCACTACCTTCAAAAAAAGAAGGTAAAAAGCCTGAAGTTTTTCCACAAAAAGGCAAGGGGAAGGAATTTTTCCTAGGCGATGAAGTTGAAAAGGATTTAGTTGGTAGCAAAGGTAAGGGAAAAGAATGCGTCCCACTTGGATCATGAATAGATTAGAAAATGGCGGTTTTCCTCACCCTATTACTACCAATAATATCATTACCAGCAGCAATCGAACTGCTGGATGAAGATGTTCAAATGACTATGGCTATTGAGTTATCGCAAATGAAATCGCGGCTTGAATGTGATGGCAAAGAGAACGAAAAAGAGGACGAAGGAGCAGGACCAAGTAGATCGCATTGTGACAATTACGGAGATGAGAGGATCGCTAAACGACTTAGGCCTGAAGATTATGAATCATCGGTAAGTTCATCCTCCTCAACGAATGTACGTGTTCATGCGGAACCAGCAGAAGTAGGTCCGGAGGACCTTAAAGTTGAAGAACGAGCAGCAAATAGATTTCATCAGTACAATGAAATTCATGATAAGAACGAAGACATTATAGGAAACAATGCAGAAAGCATAGAAAGCAAAAACGAGGCCGAGAATTATGAAGGAAATCCATTGTTCTTATTGGTTGAGGCTGCTTTTGGTGGTTTTGTGAGTATTTTACTGACATTTTTAATTTTGGGATTAAAATATTTATGATTAAATTTTTTATAATATAGTAAATTCAGTTCAATGTCGGGGTACAATATTTGAACAATTCTTTGAACAATTCTTTTTAAACACTACAGATGCCGCAATGCGTCGGCAAATTAATTTGCATTTGTATATAAATAAAAAGTATTATTTGGAAAAAAGTTGGATAGGTGTTGTATATGTAAATAATAATGGAACAATTACACTAACTAATTCATGTAAATATTTTAATTAGATATTGAATTAACTTAAATTAGTTATCATACCCTAAAAATTCAACTCTATTTTAAGAGAGGGCTTATGTAGAATATATTTGATTATTTAAGGCATTTTATCTTATTTTAATATTAAGATTATAATATTTTTTTTCCTTGGTCCTATAAACGGGACTATAAATACTGAAGTAAAAAGAAAAACAACGAGACTGTAGTGTATACGAGATTTTTATAGGCTAAGAATTAACTAAATAGCATTTATTATTATAATTTTTATTCTAATTAATATTTTTTTTTAAAAAAAAAAATACCCATCAAACCTTATACGGCACTAAATAATATTATATAATATTTCTATCTAATTATTAGTTGATAATTAATAATAAGTTTTTTACAAATGTTTTCCTAATTCAATTTTTCTTTTCAAAGTTTTTTCAGCATTATAAATAAATCCATCTAATATACCAGCAACGGTAAATATACCACCCACAATTGCACATACACCCGTTAAAAAATGTGTAAAAGATTTTCTCTCTTCGCGATTTATAATTAACATTGGAGAAATGTCATAATTAAAAAATACGCCTAAATTTAATAAAAAAGGTATTAATATTACTATATACTTCATACAATTTATTCGATTTTTAAAAGTAAATAGTTACCTGGGAGACCACCTTGATGAGTATGAACGTGACCACTTGTATCTTTACCAGTTAAATCCCTTTCATATTGAGTAACAGAATATTGATTCGTATCAATTGTGGTTTTATTCAAATAATGAAATTGCGTTGATACTACTTTAACAAAATATTGAAACATATAATGTCCTAAATAATTTTTTTTTAATTTTTCTTTTTAGTCGATATATTTTGATATAAACCATTTCTTTCTAAAAAAATGTAATAAAAATTTACCTTGAGAAACGCTTCTACCAATACCATCTAAAGGATTTACAACCCCTTGTACTTTAGGACCAAAACTTAGATGATGTATCTCATGAGTAAAATCATGGTTTACACCATCATTTAAGAAAGGTTGTAAATCATGTAAATGAATATTATTTTGCTGAAAACTTTTACCAGGAGCTAAATGAAAGTTACCAGCTACTTTATTTACTCTTACACTACCTGCTACGTTACAACCTTCTTTTGATTGTTGCAATACCTTTTCTTTCCACCCTTCTTTTACACACTAATGAATTAACCAAATAAAGAAAAAATAAATTTTAAACCGATTTTTTATTTTAGTAAAAGATTCTAAAAGAACATACCTGTTCAATTGAATCAGTATCACTAAATGACCATCCTTTTTTAATATAAGCTTCTCTCACTTCTTCACATGTATTGCAACATCCGTTCTCTGGTAATTCTCCTCCATAACAGCTACCACAATAAGTTTCATTATATGCTACTTTTGTATCATTTAATACTTTATTTATACCTTTTGCTTGATCTCCTAATTCTATAAATAAATGTAATTTTTAAAAAATTCAGAAATTTTGCATTTTTTCTGTGAACTTTATTTTTATTTTTATTTTTTTTTGTAGATAACGACAATAATCATAAAATAATAAATACCTTGTGTTTTTTCAATATGAATTTCATTACCATCAGGATCTAATCTAGTTTTATAAATATCATGAACTAAATCATTATGTGTTTCTCCTGCGATATCCATTACATCTACACTTAATACTAATTTATTTTTATTTTTTTTTAAAAAAAAAACCGTTAAATGGTTGCACTTATTATATAAATTAGAAAATTTTTTTAAAAAATTTACCTACAATAACATGGCACGTGTGGAAAAGTAATATTAATATTAATTTCGAGCCTTTGTTTTCTGCTTTTATCTACAACTAATTGTGGTTTCATTTCTGGTGTTCGGTAATCACAATACTCTGACCAAAGTAATATGCAAATCAAAATTGCACTTATAATCGTCACTTTATAAAGAAGTTCGATTCGTTTAGTTACTAAGAGATGATTATCAAAGAATAGTTAGAAATAACATACATATCGCTCCATAATATGTTTTAACGCGAAAATCATCGAGAGTTTTGGCATACGCGTCAAAACTCTGAATTTGACTTAAAACTGATCCTCGTTTACTCATTTTTAACGAATTAGTTTTATTAAAAAGAGACTTTTTTAAAACTTATTTTTAAAAATAATGTGTGCAGTTTTAAATAAATGCAATACATTGTGCAGGCTTATCACATCCCAAACATTTGGATTAAACTTCTTAATTAGGAATAATTAATTCATTTAGCTCTATACTATTTAGACACGTTTTTGACAATGAACTTAAATAAAAATTAAATTAATATTTTATACAAATTCTTTTATAAATCTAAAAGTAAATTTTCGGGAGTACGTTCATCAATATTTACAACATCTGCACGATAAGGGTTTGATTCGTAATTACTAAGATTTCTAAACAAGAAAAAAAAAAGTTAATAACCCCCCTTTTTTCTTAAAAAATAAAAAAAATTATATTTACCCAGAAGAAAGATCATCTAAATCAGCATCAAATAAATTAGTAGCTTTACGTTGTTGTCCAGGATATCTTCTATTTAATACAGGAGAAACCGTTAATTGTCTTGGTTTGCAATGATGAATAAAAGTTTGTGGAGACTTTTGATAAATTGAAGATAAACTTGAAATATGTAGTAACAATTCATCAAGTAAAGTAGGTTCCATATTATCACTTTCAGTTGTGATACTTGGTTTTTCGGATAATACAACATTCTATCAAAGAAAGAAAAGTTTTAAGTTGACTATTTTTTTTTGCCTAAAAAAAAATCAATGACAACTATCTTATCAGTATACATACTTTAGCGGCCACGGGATCAGTCGAAAGTAATCTCCAATAAATGTAACCTCTGTCACGTAAATCAGGATTATCAACTTCTTCAGTAGCCCATTTTAATACTTTAGGTACGAGAGCTTGACCAGCTGTAGGTTTTTTAATAAAAAGTTTTACAGTAGCAGTTAATAAACTTAATTGTACTTCAACAGGTTCCTCTAAAAATGTAAAAAGAAAATCGTCTAATAATTCTTCAGAGTTTTCAATACGATCGGCATATTGTCCGATTATCCAAATCATGGCTGATTTTGCTTCAGGTTCATCCAAGTTATCTAGATTTTCACACAAAGTACCAATAATACTTTCATATTGATTAGGAAATTTCCTAAAAATATCTTTTATAACTACTATAGCTTCTTGTACCACATAATTTACTTTTGTTTGTATTAATTCTAATAAAGCATCTATACATTTATCGGCTGTTGACTCTATTTTTACTGCTAATCTTCCAATAGACCTTACAGCTTTTCTCACAAAGTCAACGTCAACTTCTGTAGCATATCTAATAAACAGACCAAAAACAAAAAGCATCAAGTTAATCAACTTTTTTAAAAAAAAAGAAGAGAAAAAAGAAAAACTCACTCTTTTAATTCCGATAAAACATGGTCTACATTACTTGCATTAGCTAAACAAAACATAATTTCCAATTTTGCTAATTTAACATAAATAGGGTCATTATATTTACAAAAGAATACTTTCATATCATTTCTTAGCACTTCAGGTCTTCTTTGTATAATTAAAAGAATGTTACGAAGAGCAACATATTGGACTTCAGGTCCACTTGAAAGAAGTGTTACTAACGGTGGAGATAATTTTTTACACATGATATTAATATCTTCTTCTTTTGTCATGTAATTCATTAAATACATTATTACTTTAACCGCTGTTAACACTACGCTTGAATTTGCATGTTGTAAACGCGGTGCGATACGTTCACATAACATCTCAGCATCTCCCATTTCTTGAGGTACATATGACATTAACGATTCAAGTATATATGTTTGTCCCCATCTAAATAAACAAATGGTTAATTAAAAAAAAAATTATGTATATATATAATTTTTCTTCGAGAATTCAGAAACCTACTCGGTACATTCGTTGAGAGCAGCTATTAATTTATTAGCCATGTTCGTATTTAATTTTAACGAAATATTTTCTGAACGTTCGGAAATTTCAGTTAAAGCAGCAACAGAATTTGCCACCACCGTTGGATTTGAATCGGCTAATAAATCTCTTAATAAATCAATGAATCCCTCATTTTCGACCAATACTTTATTATGCATATACAACTTAGCTACTGTTATTGCGGCTGTTTTACGAACGTATGGATCTTGGTCCTTTAAACAACGTTTTAATGGACCAGCTAATGCGTCTACTATTTTTTCTACATTAATATATCCCATTGTTCTTATTGTTAATGCTCTAATCAATGGATTTTGATCTCCAGCATCCTAAATTTCAATTAAAAAGAAATCATTAAACTGACTTTTATTTTTTAACTCTTTTAAAAATAAACATAACAGCTTACTTTAATGAAAGTCGGAATAGCTTTTTCAGCCATATCGGGCTTCGATCTTGAATAAATAATAAGATAAAGATAAACCATTTTTTTTATTTCTAATACGGGGATTTTCATACAATTAATCACATCAGGAAATAGAGCTGACATATCATTTCCCATAGTCATATTTGCTACTATTTTTTTTAATACCGTTTTTTTCTTTGTATGCTGCTTGTCTTTCTTTTCCGAATTTAACTCAGAACGAAGCTCTTGAACCTTCCCTAATAAAAGATGAGATAGTGTACTTTACGTCATCTCTAATAAAAAAATAAATACATGCTACATATATATCATGAATAAATTTTACATACCTCTTTGAAAATATTTAGCGTCAGACATTTTGAAAGTTATGAAAAGAATAAGTTAGGTGAATTGATAATATATCGTTAATTATTTTATTTCTACCCAATTTGGTTAGTGCATATTAAAGTTACGACTATAAACCGGTTTGTGGTTTAAAATATAGTGATGATGTTTGCAATACATATTTTAATGGTAAAGTAATGCTGTAAGAATAAATTTTTTTATTAAACTGGTCAATCAACATTTTATATATACCTAAATTTTGACAGACTTAATTTTCTGAAATCTAATTGCTAAACAAATATTAAGATATAAAATTAATTGTCATTCAAAATACGAATACAAATATAGTTTTACTTTTATTTTATTTTATAAATTATTTAGTGTAATAAATAAATAATCTATAACTATTTATATACAATATATAAATATAAAGAAAATATTCACTAGTTATCTATCCTATTAGTAATAACCAATTAAATGTAATTTGTCAGTATTTATTTATATAACACTACTTACTACTTAATAAAATCCACTTGATTTCAGATAGATATTTAAATACAAATCAATTTATTTTTAAAATTTAAAATAGATTCAAATAAAATTCAAAAGTTATAATAATAATAATAAATGTAAAAAGTAAAATAATATATATAATTCTTTTAAATTACAATTAAATAGGATTTTTATTTATTATAATAATATAATAAATATTAATTAAAATAGCATTTGAAAAGATCTTTTATAAGTTATTTCTTTTAAAAAATTATTTTTAATATTAGAAGAAATAGCTTTATTAAAAAACAAAATTTTACATATATTGAAATTTTGGAATAGAGTTGATTTGCTAGCTACCAATAATTTTTCAAGTGGTAGAAATATCAGAATGGCTGTAATATACTGTAACAATAATATCCCAGGGCCAGAAAATTATGCGAACATATATATTGGCTTTGGTAGGATGCCATAAATATTATAAAAAAGAAATAAAATTGCTAAAAATTTAATTTTAGTGGCTTTAATAATATGTCTAACTGGTTTAAAATGTGAAATTTAACCAAGTATCAACAAAATGCTAACATCTGAAAGTACTAGTTAACTAAAGATGATACATATCAGTAGGACTTATATTAGATGATCAAAAATACTTCATCTTCTATATCACAACCCAATTAGACATTTAATTGTAAACTTAATGCATTATTTATTTCTCAGGATTACTTATTGAATCTTGAAAAAGTTTATATAGATAGATAATGAAAAGATCAATAAAAATAATCTTGAATTAATAGAAAGATAAACAAAATCATAAAAGTAACAATTAACTGGAAAAGGATTTTTTGGATTTATATATAGCTAATAAATAAAAGCCTTTTATTCTAATTTATGCAATTTCATTAATATGAGATTTTTTAGATGACTCAGATCAGAAAATTTTATCCAATTTTATAAGGGCTTATTTCCTATTAGTGTTATGTATTATTGACTAGGGAACAGTAAACCGTTGGAAAGCCCAGAGCAAAAAGCAAAATTATTAACCTTAATTAAACATATTAAATACAGGTAAATTTAATCAAATACAAATAAATTTAATTTAATTAAATAATAAAACAATTATAATAGTAAGGCTGTTTACAAACTTAATACGGTAATGTATTAAACTATTTATTTATGTAATTACATTAATAAGTTACAAGTTTCATACAGTAATAAACTTAACATTTATAAGCCACAAATTTGCATATTTTGCATTATAAAAATTTTATTTAATAGCCACAAGTTTTGCATTAATGTAAATCTATACATGAAGTTGAAATTAAAAGTCAAAAGTCAAAATATTTTGGTTTTAGAAATCTAAAGTTGAAATTAAAGTCAAAATTAGCTGAAATTTAATACAGTATACTTATATACTCATGAAAATTGAAATACAAATAGGTTCAAATTGCTAAATACTTTAAAAATTTTTAATAAAACATTTGTATACTTGAAAAAGAAATTTCAGGTAAAAAAAAGATTTATTTCAAAAAATCATGAAATGTAATATTTAAAATTTATAGTACAGATCTTCATTCTGTTTATATGCAATCTTATATCTGAGTAATTAAAAATCAAATTTTACTATGCAATTACCGTATCCTTCCGATTTTAAGCACCACCCGATTATAAGCACCACCCCAACTTTTGACAAAAAATCTTGAAAAACAAAAATAAGCACCACCCTAAATTTGAATTTTTTTATTATAATATTTCATATTTTCTTAATACATTTATTTATTCTTCCGATTCACTTATTTCATCATCCTCTAACTCATCAGCTGAATTATCATCTATATTTACAATTTCCCTATCATTTTCATCAAATTCCTCCTCTTTTTCATCTTGTCCAAACAAATCATCCTCTGACCCATCCATCACATTGCTAATACCGCATTTTTTAAATTATTTTACAATCATTTCTTCTGGAATTTCTGACCAACCCTCAAGTATCCATTTACAAATAGTACCATATTCCAGCCTTTTTAGATTCCCATCTTTAGTATAAGAAAATTGACTCGAATTCATCCAAATGTTCTACTTTTCACGAAGTTTGTCTTTAAATGGTTTATTAAGGCAAACATCAAGTGGTTGAACAATGAAAGTAAGACCACCGGGAATGATTACCAAATCAGTATTTTCATTAAAAGCAATTCGTTTTACAGCATCTGTCTTATGACCCTCGAAGCTATCCATAACTAGTAATGATTTTTATTTATTGATTTCATTTCCGCCCGGCCGTCTCTTCCAAACTTTATCAAACCAAACTTTCATCCCACTCTCATCCATCCATCCTTTTGGGTGCATTAGCACAATAATACCAGAAGGTAAATTTTTTGAAATTTGTTTACCTTTAAAAATGACAATAGGAGGTAATTTTTTACTATCTGCGAGAACTGTAAGGACACATGTAAACCAATTTTTCTCATTTTCCGTTATACGAATTTGCACAGTTTTTGCACCACGACTTTCAATTGTTAAATTCCCTACCATATCAAAATAGATCGGGGTTTCATCCATATTTCCGATTTCACAAAGTTCATACTCAAATTATTTCTATTTTTTAATAACATACCGTTGAAATTCCAAAAGTTTGTTATTAAGATGTTCAGGAAGCTTTTGGCCAATCTTTGTTCTGCGTCGCAAAAAAAATTCATTCCTTTTAAGAAAACCATAAAACCAACGTTCTAAGGCAAGAAAATTACCACTGTTTGGATAAATATGAGCAAAATCTTTGGCTAAAATTTCTTTCATACGAATTTTAACCATTTTAGGTGTTACGGCTAAACCATCTTTTTGAAAATCTAAAAGCCATATTTTTAAACTGTCTTCAGCCTCAAGATACTGTGCTTTTCTTCCTGCACCAATACGTCAATTTTTTCCCTTTGCTGATTTGAGTTTTTCTTCCTGTTTTTTCCAACGAGAAATCATAGAATAATCAATAGAAAAATTACGGGCTGCTGCTCTTTGACCATAAATATTCGCATATTGTAAAGCCTTGAGCTTTTCACTAGCAGAATATGATGAACGTTGAATTTTTGGCATTGCGTGTGAAAAAATAAATCACATGTGAAAAAAATAAAGGGTAAAATTAGGGTAATCATTTGTATTACAAAAAAAATTTTTTTACGAAGTACAAAAATATTTTTTTTTACCATAAAAAAAACTTCTGAATTTAAGCAACACCCCAAACTTTAGTGAAAATTTCCCCTTAAAAATGTGGTGCTTAAAATCGGAAGGATACGGTATTTATTTAACTAATTAATAATTTTACATTAAAATAAGCAAAAAAATCTCATTTAAAAGTAAAATTTACTATGCTGTAACATATTTATATATTGTTCAGGATCCTCTCAAAATTTTTATATAAAATCTACTGTATTACATATATTGGATATCAATATCTAATAGGTATTTATAATATTGACTAGTAATTTTGTTTAAAAATTTTAATTTATTTTTTAATAATTTTTCTTAAGTAATTTATTAATAAATTTTCAATAAAATTCATTTGGAATTTTCTTTAAAGATTTTTTTATATATAAACTCAGATCTATAATTATATAATTTGTAATAAAATTTGAACTTATGTGATGATTTTATATAAAGTTTCTATTAAAATTAAACGTATAAAGTTATATTAAAATTTTGGATCTGAATCTGAGTTATATATGTATTCTTCAGGATCCTGCGTGAACCTGAAGAGAAATTAAATTCTGATTGTATTGCAATAACTGTAAATCACAGTCCTAGAAAAATGTTTTGAAGTGCTTTTTCTGAAATGGTTTTGTACCAATTGTTTCATTGAATGGATCAGTTACTGGTCAGTCACATATCAAAATTATTAATGATTTTGTTATACCTACCTTGCACAGACATTTTTTACGAAATAATAGAATCTTTCAGGAGGATAATGCTACTCCACATCATTTAAAAATTGCTGTAACTGCATATGAAAATGCTGGAATTATAATACTTGACTGGTCAGCACAGTCATCTAATCTCAATTCAATTAAGAATCTGTAGGTTGAAATGAAAATAATGGTTCATTGTTATGAACCACCACCATCTAATATTAATGTACTTACAAAGTATATTAAGAATGTATAGGAGGATATTCCTTCTGAATATTATAGAAAATTAATCAATAATATGCCTCATAGGATTGATGCAATTGTTTTCGCAAATAAAAATAGAATTTATTATTAATTTTTTGTAAAATTCATTAAAGAGAGTCGTAATTAACATGTTAAACCCCTATGAAAAGTATTTATACTTAAAATATACCTATAATGTTATTAAATATACTTAAAATAAGTATTAATTTTAATTTGCAATATATCTTATTATACTTAAAATGTATTTAAAGTACAGTATATATAAAATATACTTTTAATGTACTTGTATTTTATCAAATACTTAAATTATACTTAAAATATACTTAAAAAAACTCTCTCCTGTCGATCGTTTGACCAAATTTTCTACACTGCTATTTTACGATAAGATATTATATAAAAGTATTGTTTTGATATAAGAAATTTTATTTCGTTTATAATATACAAGAGGAGAGATGGAAGGGGTTTAATTTACAACCTCACAAATTTCAGGAAGCAATATTACTTCTTCTTCTAACCAAACTATCATTCTGCAACCTATTATTAATGATAGACAAGAGTTGAACGCTTCTGTACATGCATCGTCATCTATCAAATCTAGTATTACTAGCAAAGAGTTTAGTGCACAAATAACTTCACGACTGCAACAAACTTGGACTGTTATTAGGAAAGCCAAACAGTTTCAACTTTTTTCCCTCTCGCTATTCTACTAGGTTAAAATCCTACTGAGAAAAAAATTTTGCATTTTGGCAGATTTTGGACGTACCTGGGCTGAGATCCTACGTCATAGTAACTGTAAAAGGCATAAAGATTGTAAAAGTCACGTATGACACAGAGGTAGCTGCATTGAAAGCTACACAAAGAGAGATTATAAAAGATAATCTTACCTGATTTGATAAATTAGATGAAATTTCACAGCCGCAAAATAATCAATCGCAATACGAACTCCGTATTTGGGATGTACCCCTAGATATTGAAAAAGATCTTTTTGAATAGTATTTATATACTGTTGGTAAAGTCACGAGTATTAAATTTAATCTTAAACAACTTTACTATGAAGTGGTAGTTTTATTTGCAGATAGAAATCTTGAACAGCAGTTCAAAGATAATTG
>JADRCO010001619.1:0-18061 GCA_021464525.1 Rhizophagus sp. LPA8_4_AMF | reverse complement strand
TTTTTTTTTTTTTTTTTTTTTTTTTTTTTTTTTTTTTTTTTTTTTTAATTTTTTATTTTTTTTTTTTTTTTTTTTTTAAAAAAAAAAAAAAAACGTGTAAATAAAAAAATTTTTTCTTAAACTATAAATAAAATTTCCATTATAAATTATATTAAATGTTAATTTTCTTGATCAAATTAATTAAATCGAATGACTCAGTTAAATGTATAATTTTACTCTTTTTTTTTTCTTTTTTTTTTTTTTTTTTAAAAAAAAAAAAAACGCGAAAAAAAAAAATCGGATAATTTATTTCACCTTTTGGAGTTAGGTTCCGAATGTTTGATCATGTATATCATAATATTAGTCAGGATAAAGTTCATGATATTATTGGTAAAGAGTAAAGACGATTAAATCATCTAATGAATTACTTAATCATTAAATAAGACGCTTATATTATATATTATTAAACGAACGACGGTTTTATTCTTTTTTATGATAAATTATTATGGTAATCATGATTAAGTGATGAATTATTAGTGGATAAACTCATGATTATATATGATTATTCAATAATAATAAAAGATGTCATCTGCCTATCCTGCTTATCTGGATATGAAACCAATTTTCTCAATAATTTTCATAATTGAATATCAAGTGTAATTTGGTCATTATTCCAATTATGCATACTAATAATAATAATAATCTATCCAGTATCTATCCCCCCTTAAAGTAGTATATTTAGCCCCTATATAATCCACTCCCGGGTACTTAACTAAAGAAGTCATATTATATATAAATATTTTATGTGAATCAGTGAATCAGCATTCGATTAATAATCAATACTCTTATATAAATTTCTCTACTGTAAGAGCACAACTCAGTGAAAATAAACTATACGAATTTGTACATCTAACTCTAAAAAATTAATCAAAATTAAAGGAAATTATTCATTATTAGTAATAATTTAAGAAATCTACAAAAAAGTTGTATGATTGGTTGTAAAGAAAACTATCTACAAAAAAAATTGTATGATTGGTTGTAAAGAAAACTATCTACAAAAAAAGTTGTATGATTGGTTATAATGAAAACTATCTACTAAAAAATTTTTTTTGTAAATATACAAATTTTTAAAATTAAAAATTATACTTTGTCTTTTAACGAATGATCTTTGATAAATCATTCCTGGGATTTATTCATGATTCTACTTTTCATTTGATCTATTTGATCAATTTTTCAAAATTTACAATCCGGGAAGTAGAGAGGTATAAATAAGTCCTTCACAAGTGTTCTTTACTTCTTAGAAACTGGTTTCATTGTAAATTGATGAAGTTACCAATACCATTAAATACGATGAACTCTACAAATTCCAAGAGCTTATCGAATATATAATCAAATGACTGGTCAAATTAACCAAGTTTATTATTAAAAAAAATAGAAACTGATCGTGTTAAAAAATTATAATATTTAATGTTGCTCAAGGTGGCAGCTGATTGTCCTTTCAGTAGATAGAATAGGATACAAAAAAAAAAAATTGTTATTATAATATTTGGCCTAATGCGCAAGTTTGTGTAGTAAGCGATACATCGCAACGCAAAATCCTTTGCCAATTACATATGAAGATTAGGCAAGTGATCGTAGGAGGATGAAGCAGGCAGAATAATACCAATATGGCATCATTATCAGTCTCAAATCTCAATACACAGTTGATTTGATCTTTTTGATCCCAAAAGTTCTACTTTGTGAAATTCACATAATTGCAATTCTTTTAGCAATTTGGCTATGATTTTGGCATTCCCGTTCTCCAAGCTACCAATAGAAAAGGATAGGTCGGTTCCTTTGGTATCCTTAATCTTATAGATAGCTTCAATTAGGTAATCTATCGTTTAGAGAACATTATTTACGATTGATGTAAATCAGCACTCGTGACCACTTATTCTTTGAATTTGGAGTATATTTCCCATATTGCACTTAATTCCTCCCATCCGTTTTTTAGTAAAAATTAAAATGGAAAACTCCGCTTTGAAAATAATCACAATAAGCGAAATTGGCGAACAAGAGAGCGTAATCAGCAAATCCGCGCAAGGGTTGCGAAAAAAGTTGAATGCATGCAGAAATTAAACATATATATGAAATTTCACAAACAATGAGACGTAAAATTTATAATTCAAGAAAAATTATTATCTACACAATATAATTGCGCGAAATATATACAGTATGTATAAAACAGAAAAAAATCAATCTCTTATATAAGTTACTTGTACATAGAGAAATGAGATAAGAAAGAGCATGAAAATTCAAAATTAGTAACTAACCATAATATAGCATTAACCGAACTGATTCGATTACGATATGTACAATTTACGAAAATATATCAATAAACAAGCATTCCTAATTACTGTACTATGTCAATAATTATTACATTTTTCTATTAATTAATCAAAATAAATTCTATTTCATTGTACTAATAATAAAGAATTTAAGTTTTAAATCTAAGATACAATAAACGAATAATATCTATCTACATAAATCGAAATTTATTTAAATTTTGGAAAAAAAAAAATCGCCCATTAGATTTATATTTGAACTATTTTTTTTCTTTACACATTCGACTTAATCTTCTTATTTCAATTCATGGAGACAAAATAAAATTTAATACGAAGTAAATATTATAATATATATACTTTAATAAAAGATTATAAATTTTAAATGTATATGGGTTTTTTTTTTTGAAACGTTGGTTACCCGAAATCGTTCAAAAAGGAAAAATTCATCCATAAAGAACAAATATAAACTAAATATAAACTGTAAACACTACGTGAATAATCATAAGACCTTATTCTTTGATTCATTTATATATATATACATATATACGTTTTTTCAAATTTTTATAAAAATGTCCTCTCAGAAATGCACGACCTACTAGGGATCACTCATAAGGAGATTGTAATATATCCATATACAACGGCCATTGTCTGAAAACAACTTTCAAGGAATTTCTTCAATATCAATCAACTTACTAGGATATTATTGAGTGATACCACGCAAATTCAAGAAATAACCGAAGTAACTGAAGAATACCAAGCCAATCGTGCTAACTGCGCCAAATTAAGATCACGCCAACCGAAGATGTTAAAGAAATAACTGAAGAAACTGCTACAAGGAAAATCCGTTCGCGTTAACACGTTTAAACTATTACGTAAACAGAAGAAATAACGCAATAGACTCTCCTAACCTATTAAATTAAGTATAAATAGGATCATGTTATTAAAGTGATAATGGAACCATCAATTTGTCCCGTTCATTGTCACTTTGTTTAAAATTCAAGTAAAGTGTTTTTTTTTTCGTCTTTAATATTTTAAAACTTTTGTTTTTTTATCCCCTTTTAAAACAATTATATTGTATTAATTATTATTTGTATTTTATAAATAAATAAATAAATTTATCTTGAAATTAAAATTTAAGGCATAAAATCATTGAAATGCAGCGTTAGTTTATTGTTACATATACGCGTTGCATAAAGAATTTATCGTAGGATAAAATAAAATCAATTTTCCTATTTGTAGTTTTTGTACATTAAAGTAATTCTTAGAGTAATTAATCTATTATGATTTATATTAAGAGTTGTATATAGAAATAGTGATCCTGATCCTAATCCTATCCGGTTACTTTTGCTTGTAAACGTCCGGAAGTAATGAATTATATGAAAATTCTTTATTATAACCTGGTTATTAAAAAAAGAAAATTTACAAATTTACCAAGAGTAATGAAAATATTTATTTAAGTCTCATCATTGATTAATGTCTTACGTTTTCTAATTCGATCAAGAATAACGATGTTATATATTGAAAGTTTTCAGAAATGTCACAGATTAAAATTGAATGCCTGAAAAAAAGAAAATGATTAATTTTTTCCTCTTGTAATTCAAGATCCTAGATCAAGAATTGTTTATTAAAATCTATTATAATAGCATTTAATATATCTATTTTTTTTTTTTGATCAAAATCAGATCAGCACTAATTACATATAAATCAACTCTGTTTATATTTTAACCTTTAAAACCTTGTCAAATTCACGTTCTTAGTGGGCTTTCAAACGAAAATAAAACTGCAAATTTTCCAATTCGTTTGTGACAACAAAAAGTTTTTTAAAAAGAACACCCATCCAGAATATTTTTGCAAAAAGTGGTCAAATCGAAGTAATTGAAACTAGCCAAACAAAGGCAATTTCAACGTTATATGCGAGCATATTCAAGAATTTTACACGATATTCTGGTCATGCAATTATAGATTGGAATGAAATTATTTTAGAAACACTCAACATGACGTTGAATTTTTTCCAATAGTGTGTTTGATTGGAAAATAAAATATGAAGATACGTGGGATCAGGATCAATTCTTCATTATTCAATTTATTCATACATTTGAAAGGACGAGATTTTTATATCACGGATTGAAATAACCAGTGTATCGAGAAATTTATCGAAATTTTCAATTAAAGAAAAAGTTTTATTGGTTTAGTCCAGATAACAATGGAAAAAAAGTAGAGCAAATTCAAAATACAATGGAATTCAACTTTTTGGTTTAATCAAAGTATGAGTTAAATGCAATCACTAATACAAATATAAATCACGCATTCTACTACTCACTGATAGATTGGATACTATATACCCTAATTTTTGTTGCAAGACTTTAGATAATTAAATAACCCAACAGTTAATATAAAAGTATCGAGTTCCTATTTGTAAATCTACAATTGGCAAAATCAATCATGAACTAGTTTGATTACCATTGAAAAAAATTATTTTATTAGCTGGACTGAATCAGGGATTAATAATGTTTGATGTGAAAAAAAGTACCCGCGAAATTAGAGCATGAGCGCACAAATATAATGATGAATCAGAGGTTCTACATAAGCAATTATTCAATATAAATATATTGTAAGATTGAATTATGGACATAGTCACCTGATTCAATTACTGAACAGGATACTTACTCGGTTATCACTATTCCAATCCATACGCTCAATGTAACTCGCACTATTTGGTCTTGTTTTGACCGTCTCTATCAGATAAGATTCATTACCTATGATGAATTACAAATCAATTTGGGTGTAAATTTTTTTTGATTATTATTCTTATTATCACCAATTCCAAAAAAAAATTATTATATACGATACCAACTAATTAATATACTTGGGCTGTACAAGCATGAACTCGTAATAATAGGTTGGCGAGAGAGAAACGAGAACGAAATAATCAAGTCAAAGTAAATAATCAATTAGCATAAATATTTTTTATTAATTACATTAAAAGTTTACCATTTTCAATAACTAACATTAACGGTTAACTCTTTATGTAAAAACTTTTAGAAAGTACTAATATTGACAGAAGGATTTCAGTTTAAAGTATAAAACCCTTATATATTAAATATTTAATGTGGTATTTTAATAAACTTAGTCATTCTTGAGAGTTACTTTAGCGTGTTTTCAAAATCTTCGAAATCTTCGAGCCCAAGTTTAATTCGCGTGCACGTCTGAAATGTGTGACAAGTTAGCTGATCGCGGTGACAAATCATGGGTGACAAATAAGTTTTAGACCACTAAAAAATATGTCCCTCAGATAATTAGTGTCATGCTTGCACGTGATCAGTGACGCGTAAACATCACTCCTTCCTATTATAGTTGTGATCGACACTAACTGTCACACATTTCCATACCAGCATTTGTTTTTGTGTGCCAGATTGATGGCGCATATGTGGCGCAGCAAAAAATATGTGAGAAAAATTTCATAACATATATCAGCATATAGCCTTTAAATATTACTAAATATATGTAATTTTGGCTGCTCTACTAATTTAATTAGAACGGCAAAGGTGGTTTCAAACATCGTTTTTGCAAAATTCTACAAAATATCAATTTTTCGTCAAATCCATATTTGGAAATGATCTGCAAAGACGAAAATCAATCGTTTATTAAAAACGGCGTTTATAACCTTCTTCCAACCCTTAAGTAAACTTGGAGGGCAGGTGAAAATACGCCTATTCTGAAGTTTAAAAGCTTTGTTTAAAGGAAAAGGTCTTAATTTATTTTTTTTTTTGAAAATTGCATGCGCCACCAACCTGGCACACAAAAAAGGGGTGCTCGATATAACATGTGACTATATATTTTCGGGGTCCAGTCTTTCGAATATCCGGTTCCTAAAAAAGAAATGGAACGGGGCTGTCAACCGGACATCTTCATTATACGTAAATTCCAGAAATTTTACACAATGTAAACAGGTATTTAAAAGCATGTAATGTATGTTAATCCAAAAAAAGATTTATTGTTTTTCTTTCGAACAAAAAGAAAAAATTTCTTTTATCTTTCTTTATAATTTAATATTTTAATATTTATTATTATTATTTTTTTTTTTAAAAAAAAGGAGGGGGGAAATTATAAATTATGGCAGATGATGCGGATTATAATGGTAAACATAAAATAGCAGAAAATGTGCTGGATAAAGCAGGAATGGCATTAAGTGCAACAGCAATATCATTGGAAATTACTGATACTGTGAGTAGCGTAATAGTACCATTTTCAAAATTTATTCCATTGGTAAATGAAGTAGCTAATATATTAGATCAAATAGTGGAATTATACCATTCAGCAGAACATAATAAAAGGATCTGTGGTGCTTTAATTGATAGAGTATCAGCAGCGGAAGCAGCAGTACGTAATTTAAAAATTCGCAGAGATCAAAATAAAAGTTTTTTTAATCAAAAAAATTTGATATTATTACAAAGATTAGTAAATAATATAAACCAAATTAAGAAATTTGTTGGAGAAGTAAGTCAATTGAAAGGGTTAACAAAATATGTTCAAGCCAAAAGTATAGAAAAAAATTTTAAAGAATTATGCAGAGATTTTGATAGTAATATAGCAACTTTAAATTTTGCTATTACTGTTGATACACGTAATCAAGCTGAAAATGATAAAAAAGCTTTAAGACAAGATATAGATGATCTTGGAAAATATCTTGATGAAATTGGAGGAGGTATAACTGATATTAATAAACATGTTGCGATTGCAGTTACTCAATTGAATGTAATAAATAGTACCATGGAACAATTAGTCGCAAATAATAATACAAAAAGTCAAGATAAAATTGATAATCTATTTCATGAAGAACGACTTAAAATCAATGATTATGACGAAACAAATGACACTCGTGGAAACAAGGTAAGAAAATGGATTGATAGAAAAACATGTGAACATGTATCATTTAAGTGCGTTGCGGATGAAAAAGATAATGAAGATTATAAGAATAGTGTTAAGAATCAAGTTACCATATTGAAAAAATTAAAAGATTGTGATAGTATTTTGAAATTTTATGGGTTAACTTGTGATGGAGAAAAGTGGTATTTAGTAACTGAATGGGCAGAACTTGGTAATTTAAGAGAATATTATAGTACGTATGATTTTGATGTTAAAAAGAAATTGAGATTTGCTGTTGATATTGCAAGAGGTTTGAATTTCTTAAGAGCTATTGAAGTAAGTAAATGAATAAAATTTTAAATTTTAAAATTGTTATAATTCTCAGTATATCATTTTGTTTATTTAGATTATTCATAGAGATATAAGAGCGGAAAATATTTTAATCACTGCTAATGAAACTGCAAAGATTACAAATTTTAAATCGAGCAGAAGTTTTGCTCAGGAAACGAGAAAACAAAGTGCGACACAAGAAGCTGTTCGTTATTTGGCCCCTGAAATGTTAGGTCAAAGAACAATAAAATATACTACCAGATGTGAAGTTTATAGTTTTGGGATTTTACTTTGGGAGATTGCCGAACAAAAAACTCCATATGAAAAATATCATGATATTTTAAAAATTACAGACCTTGTTGTTAAACAAAAGTATCGGGAACCATTTTCTTTAGGTAGCGGTTTACCAAAGAAATATCAAGAAATTGCAAAAGAAGGTTTTTATTTAAAATAATTTATATATGGTTCTTAAATAAAAAGATTTTAACATTTCTCTTTCATACCCTCATTTTAGCTGTTGAGCATGATCCTAGTTATAGACCTAAATTAGCAGCAATTTTCACAACACTTCAAGAACTTTATAAAAATTATGGGATGCCACCAGCTTCACCTCGTTCTTCGTATCATGGTAAAAATTTATATCAAAATCACCCACGTGCTGATAGTATCGATACTCTTGCACTTACACCACAAGATGAAGAAGAATGTATGATTCATGTACCGGATTTTAGTATATTTAATTATATGACAGTAGATGAAGCTTCAAAACAGCACAAAACTAAAAATGGTAATTTGAACATGGCCTATAAATGTTTTGATGCTTACGCTAAACTCGGTGATTTAAAAGCAAAATATTTTAAAGCCTATTATATTTCTCATAATTATGCTGAGACTCATCTTTCACAAGAAGAAAGAGAGAAAATCGCCGCCGAATTGTTTAAAGAAGTTGCCGATGCAAATGATGAAAATCCAGAATCTCAATTACGTTATGGAAATTGTTTATATAAAGGTCAAGGTGTTCCATTGAATATTGAAGAGGCTGTAAAATATTTTGTTAAAGCTGCTGATAATGGTCAAGTAATAGGAATGTATAACGCCGCTAGCTTATATCATACCGGTGGTATTATAAAACAAGATAAAAAATTGGGCGAATATTATATGAAATTAGCCGCTTATAAACAACATCAACCTGCAATCGAATTTTGTAAGAAATATAATATTCCCTTGTAGTTATTTATTTTATTTTACTTATTTTATATAGAATTTTATATTAGTTTATTATATTTATAAATATAATTAGTAAAATAAAAATTATTTAAAAACGCCACAAACAACAAACTAGTTTATCCCAGTTGTTATCATTGAGCAGCGAATGAATGCTTGTGGAACACATGATTTTATGACATATTGGATTATTCATTTTGACATAATATACTTTTATTCACAGCCGAATTAACGGCTAATGTACGGCTAACGAAATTATCGAAGCTGGAATTTTTGAATTGATTTTAAAAAAATTTTGGGACCACTACAACAATTTTAGGAAAAATTTTTGCTTTTGAAATAGGGATTTAAACCAAAACGATAAAAAAAAATCGGGAGCTTTCCTCATAACTGATAATGTTGAATTTGTGTATTATTGTTTTTGTCTGATCTGGTTTTTTTTTGAAGTTCGGTATGCTTAATAACTCCGATTGAAGATTACCTATACAATTTTCGGTAAAACTAAAAAAGTATTGGACCGAAAAAAATATATAAATATATACTTTTTTCAGTTCAAAAATAAAAATAAGGTCCTCGCACAATTAATTAATATGTTGATTCGAATAACAAATTTCATCCTCCTTATATTATGTTTTATAAAAACGGTTATAAGTCAATATGATACTCCCAATGAAACATTCTCTTATATGAGAGAATTTCCTCCGAGTCCATTTTATCCGGTTGGCGTGGGTAAAATGTTAAAAACGCCAATGGATTCTCTTCCTAATAATGCTGTTCCAACGGTTAAGTGTGTAGATCCTTTGCCAATAGGAGCTTATCCTCTGCCACGTTGTATATCTAACGAATTTGCGTATAATTTGGGATCCTCTATTAATTTAAAGCGACAATCTGAGCTCCGATCGAAACGAAGAACTAATCATATGGCAACATGGTTCGGACAATACATTTCATTTGATATCACCGTATCATTGAATACAATTCCCTCAAATCCGATATATATTCCTGCTGATGATGCAACATTTAATCCACCGGGTTCAATCCCAGGAGAATTGCCTGCAAAGGGTGTAACGTCACTCCCATTTAACTTGTCTCAAGCATTACCTGGTACTCCGGATCCATCAAATTCTGTGCGAAACGGAGTTAGCCTAGTTTCTCCGCTTCTTGATTTAGATATGGTCTATGGAGCATATAGCGCGTCTGACGGTACACCAAGAACGATACGTAACGGAACTAGTTGTAATTTATTAACGAGCAGTAATGGAAAATATCCACCAAAAGATGTTTCTGGCGATTATATTAAGAGCGCAAGTACATCTTCACGATCTTGGACTTTATTTACTATAGCCATTAATACTATATGGATTCGTGAGCATAATCGTAAATGCAAGGAATTATTTGATAAACATGGTAATTCTTGGACCGATCAACAATATTTTAATGAAGCGAAACGATGGAATATTGCGCTTTTTCAAAAGACAGTTTCTGAAGAATATCTTGGCACTATTCTTGGACGTCCTCTTCCAACTTATGAAGGGTACAAATCGGATGTAGTTTCAGGTATTGATACCTTCTTTGCTACCGTATCGTTCAGATATGGACATTCAGAATTAAGGTGAATATATTTTATATTTTGATCGATTTTTTTTTGAATTAATTTTTATTTTTTTTTATTAATTTTAGCGATTCATATCGAATTCAAGATATGTATGGTGACACAACGTATGATCTGTCATTAAATCGAATCCAAGATGAAAGTTTATTAGAAGCATTTGGTTTAGAACGTGTTCTAAGCTCAATGGCATTGCAAAGACAAGAAGAAGTTGACGTTTTTTTTAACGATGCTGTATGGCCCATTATTCTAGCTATATATTATCTTTTTTTCTTTTTTTTTGAAAAAAAAAAAATTTTAATCTTTTTTAATTTTTTAATTATATATATAAGTCAAGAAACTTAAATTCAAGTCATATTTACGACTTATATGCATTTGATATTTCAAGAGCAAGAGATCGCGGTACGAGTTAAATTTCTTGAAAATCCTTAAAAATTTTGACAAATTCTAATAAGTAAATATTTATAGGTATTGCATTATATAATGTGGTTCGAGAGGCTTATGGATTACCGAGAAAAAATACGTGGGAAGAAGTTACAAGTGACAAATATATTTTAGATAGGTTACGATTTTTATATCCAAATGGACCCGATACAGCGGAAGCATTTGTTGGAGCCTATAGTGAAGATCATTTAGATGGTTCAAATTTTGGGGAATTATTAAATGCAAGCATTGTAACACAGGTATGTATATACATTTTATCGTTATTTTCTTATTATTAATTAAAAACGGTATTTTTATGACAAATAGTTCAATCGTCTTCGAGTGGCTGATAAAACTTGGTGGGAATCGCGTGAAGCGTTTAATGATAACGAAAGAGAAATATTAAGAAATACGACATTTCGTCAAATTATAACTCGTAATCTTGAAATCGACGGTGTTGATGAATCAAAATTCGTTGGAAATATTTGGGCAGTTCAACCTCATGCCGAACTAGAAAATGCGAATGATGAGAAAAATATCAGTCCTTGGTCTCCTTATTCTATTAAATATCGTATAGATAACTTACATATTATTTTCCAAGTTGAACTTCAAACCGCTGGAGGTGAAGGCTGGTTCGGAATGGTGAGGCACAAAAGTTATATATTGAAGAATGAATTCAATTGTTAGACAATAGAATTATATATTGAAAAACTTTTTTTTTTTTAAGGGATTTGATCCAGCTGATAATGGAATGACAGACGCAGAATTTATTATTGGAATTGTAAGTTTAGTAAAAATTATAATATGCGATTTATTTTTTTTTTTAAACTTAACCCTTGAATATTTTATACAGGTTAAAAATAAAGATATTGTTATATCAAATTATATTTCTGATGGTGGTTATCATCCACCTTTGAGACAAACACCTGATGGTCTTGAGATCATAAGTAAAAATGTTGATGATGCTAGTGGTATCGCGAAAATTGAATTTAGTAGACTTTTGACACCACCAAAACGTAAACCAATTCGACATGGACAAATGAAATGTACGTAAACGAAATCAATTAACTCTCAATTTCCGAAATTAAAAGTTTTTTTTTGTATCCAACGTTATACCAATTTGCTAAAAATTAGTCTAATTTATAATTTTTTTTTTCTAGATATCATGGCGTACAATCCTTCTAGTAGTGGATTTAGTTATCATCAAAATAATCGTCATATGACATTAATCGACTTTTATACGAGAGAAATTGGTGCAGTTGATATAAAAGAATTACAAAGGGTGACGCGCTTATTACATGGAATAGGAATGTTTTTAACGTGGTGGTATGACAATTTAAATTCATCATTATATCATCGAATTTATTATTATAGATTATTTAATTTTTTTTTTTTTAATAAAAAATTTAGTTTGTTTTTCCCAATTTCAATTTTCTTTGTTCGATTTCTTAAACACACCAATAATTACTTGAGAATTCATCGTACCATACAATTGCTTGGTGGTATTTCAATATCATCATTTGGTGCCGCAGCGATAGCCACTATGACGAGTAATACCAAATCTCCTCACGCATGGTATGTTTTTAAAAAATTATACATTTTATATCTGAAATAAATAAATCAATTTATGAGCTCTTTAATTCATTTTTCAAATAGGACGGGTTTAGTTATTTATACTCTTGTATTTTTCGAATTGGGCTTAGGATTTTTGTCTGTGTGGGGACAAGCTTCCATCGTTTCAGTTAATCATGGATATCCGAGACTTACAAAGAGAATTCATAAAGTTTTTGGTATTACTTTACTTATATCTTCTTGGTGGGTATGATTTTAAAATTATCTTATGTTGGTTTTGCAAAGTTTATGTTGACATAATTTTTCCTATTTTTATCTTTTAGGATTAATATCTATCTTGGTAAGAGAAGTAATCATCTTAAGATTAGTTTTTTTACTCGTGCTAATTTTCATTGAATTTAACTTGATTTAATACAACAAAAAAGGAATTGATACTTTTACGCTATCATACAGCTAGTAAGTTCAAATCATATTATACAATAATTCATCGCAGCATGTATCCAACGAAAATTCTTAATAATTGAATTATGTGTTTATTTATATAGTAACCCATTATTTTGGAAAATTTCTTATGCAGTATGGATATTCGTATTAATTATTATGTTTGTTGTTGGAGAATATTGGTGGAGAAAAGAAGGATCATTTAGTAAATTTTATAATACAGAGGATGCTGAATTAGATAGAAGAAAAACTATGTTATACGGTGATCAAGATTATGATAAATTATCGGAATTTACTTGGGAAGACGTTAATGAACGTGTTGTGCGCGGTGTAAGTTCTTTATATTATTATTATTACGCGTATTTTAATATTGTTAATTTTTTTAATAAAATTTAAATTGTAGGCATGTTTGGTTGTATGTGATGGATTAGTTGTTGATATCAGAAAATGGATTGGTGTTCATCCTGGTGGAGCGAAAATCCTTGAGAAAGTTATCGGAACTGATATCACTAATGGTATTTAAATTTATGCTACAATTACTTTATGTATAAATTATGCATATATTAATCTATTTATTTATTTTAGAATTTTATGATAGACATAAAAATTTGGATATTGTCGAAGATGTAGATACACCAGAAACACGATTATTAGCAACTTATACCAACTCTAAAAATACATCAGAAGAAGAAAAATTTGGTAAATTAGTAAAGCATCATAACGTAGCTAAGATAATTGATAAGTTCAATACAAAATATTTCACACATTCCCCATTAGCAACTCACAGTCATAGTGCATTTGCAACAAAAAAAATGATGGATATGGTAATAGGCAAAATAAATGAAAATCCTCCTTTTATAGAATCTGATTCTTTACCGAATTCACCAATATTTATGAGCTTTAGTTCTAAATTTAGAGAAGGCACTAAGTATGATGATAATACGATGTCTCAGAGAATCAAATTTAGAAGATACAAGTTAACGAGTAGATCAACTGTTAATAATAGCAAAAAATATCCTGTAGTTAAATTTACCTTCACTAGAGTTTTTCAGGACGAAAAGGATTGTTGGGACGAAGCATTTTTACCTGGAGAGTATATAGAAGTAAAATCTCGTATTAAGGGACAAATAATTGTTAGAAGTTATACTCCTATTCAGGGGAGATTGTCAAAATCATTTTATATTTATGTTAAAATTTATCCAAATGGATTAATGTCAACACATTTGGTAATTTTAATTTATTTTTAAAAAGAAAATTAATCAAATTCTTTGTTTATTATTATTTATTTTTATTTTATTTTATTAATTTTTATAGAATGAACAATTGAAAGGTTTTGAAATTCAAGTTCGTGGACCATTTGATGTTTCAGATAGAAATAAATTTATGAATAATGTTCCAGTTCAAGGAGAAACTAGAAGAACAAGTGTTCAGGTGCCTGCTTCTCCCACTTCTCCCATTTTTTCAACGAAAGCAGCAAATAGTTCCTTAATCAATCCAGATAGTGTGGATGGACGCTGGGATGAATTATTTATGATTTGTGGAGGAACTGGTATAACTCCGATGTTGCAGGTACGTTAATATTTTTTTAAGAATACATAAAATGTTAATTTATGCATCTTATTTTATCATCATCATTTTATAGTTAATTAAATATCATCTTTTGCGACAAAGCGAAAGTGATGAAAAAAGTAATAGAAAAACTCGTATGTATTTATTATACGGTAATAGAGAAATTGATGATGTTATTGATAGTAGTGCATTAAGAGAATATGAAAGATCAAGTGGAGGAATGCTTGAGATTATTTACGTTTTTTCTGTCCCTCCTCCTAATGAGTCTAATGAGTTGTCATATTTACAAGGAAGTATTACATCAGACATAGTACAAAAGTGGTTTAGTGATATTAAAGCCAAGAATACTGCAGGACAACAATCTACATTAGATTTTTCACCTACTTTTCAACCATATCCTCCGTATCAATATCAGTATCAATTTCCTCAAAAAGGTGAACCTTCAGGTATTACACATACACCACCAACAAGTTCTTTCCCGAAATATGGATCTGCACGTAATACTAAAATTGTAGTATGTGGTCCACCGGAAATGATGTTGAGTGCTAAACAAACATTAACAGATTTGGGTTATTCTGAGATGGAATATATTTTACTAATATAATATTAGTTTGAATATCTTATCAATTTACTAGTAGTTTAATTTAACACAAACAAATTGATAGTAATTACTTAAAGCAATTAGTGTATAAAATGTAATTTATTAATCGATTAAATCTATTAATATGGGTTTAAAAAATGTATTTAGATTTAGGGTTAAGAGGGATTTTACCTTTTTTTTTGAAAAAAAAAAACAAATAAAATTATTGTATATACACCTAGAATTTTTATCATTATTTTCTCTCTTTTTATATTACCTGTATAGGATTTTTGGGTCATAAATGAGACGAGTCACAATAAGTGAACATGATAATCATTGTTCTATCCAATCTATTTAAGAAACGCAAATTAGAATATTTTAACTAACCAATTAATTCATTGTATAATTAAAGCCCATGCGGAAATAATTGGGCAGAATTATGGTATATAGACTATAAAATGGATACCAGTATTAATTTGCATCCCCAAAAAGTGTCTTTTTGATAGCTACTCATATATAAATATATATTTAAATTTTTTAATGTATAATTTCATCTAGTAAAATAATGATAATTATAATGATATAAAAACTTTCTTTATAAGTAGCGTAATACTTCACGCATCCACTATATAAAAAATCGATTTTATTGCGATAATTTTTTGATGAACACTAATCAGTTCTGATTCTACACATGACCCATTTTTATATTTTCTGTTAATCATCTCAGTCGGAAACTGTCCAAGATTTTGGGTTCCGACTACAAGAACATTTCTTACTTCGAACCTTGTAATCATATCAATTTGTATAGGAATCTATAACTATGTAGTCATTTTTTTGTAAATCAGTTTCTGTAAGGGTTCCATGAAGCGGATATTACGAATAGCATATGTGCGATCTTTTTATTGTAAAAATAGTTTTACATAAAAAAAATATATTAGTATGTGTAAGTTTAAAAAAGATGCTAATATTTTTGTTAAATTATGGTACAAAATTTGACTAACGCTACTTGTTATTAATCGAGTTCTTGAGTCGTTTCCAGAATCTATACATTGAAAAATGTACTGCATTCCAATGCTCATGCGAGTTCTAACAAATAATATCTAACATTTATCGTCAAATGGTGTCATAACCTTTTCTCCATTTCAACAAGAAATATTACGCATTGTGATCCTTAGTTCAGACTCCATTCTTAGCATGATACTCTTTTTCTTCAATAAACGGTCACTATATAGAAGTGTCAAGATCATGCAACTTCTTTTCAGAACCTTGTACGATGCATACCAATAGTTCAGGTTTCGCATATGCCCCTTATAATTATTTAATATAAAGCGTTTCATCTCCCCATCCTCGTCGTGGTAGAAATGATGCCGCAATTATAGACCGTATGTAAACCCTATACTGTGTATTCCAGAAAGGCGAAAACAGATTCAGTCTATTAACAGTAAATTCCAACGAAGCTGGCTCGGATAATATTTTTAGTTGTTCTTTTATCAATCATAGAGTGGACAAAAATTATCTCTACTTATGAGTTGAGTCTGCCGGTTTATAACATTTAGTTTGCGATAGCGTGTCTATACGTAAAAAAAATAATCATTAATGTCTTTGTATATACAGTACAGCTAGCGTAAATAATAAACTTACTTGGGTTCGTACGTTGAATATCCTATCCTTCATAAACGAGAATTAACTTTTTAGTTCGTAGTTTCACTTTGCATTTGGTTAATTTTGAAGGAAGATTTACTTTCGTATTTGATGTCATGATAGTCGGATAAAAAAAAATATAGTGCCTTTCAAAGTCCATCGCTGTTTGGGACTGTGTTTACAGTAGGTGAATGCAGAACTATCAATAAAATTGAAAAAACTTTTCTTCTGTTATGCAAATTAAACATAAGAATTATTCTGTATGCAAGAAATAAAGTTGTATTGGACAAACCTCTGGGCATATTTCGATGTTTGATTACTGGTCTCCTTTGAAATAAATCGATGGAATTTCTTCTCGATAAACTATGGTTGCCTACTACCAATCTCGACAACAAAAAAACTACGCAGTTGGATAGGAACTGCTCGGTGGACATATAATAAGTCGCGGTATAAATATAGAATCGCAAATAAACATCCCAATTTGAGAAAAATATCCGGTACAATCAGTGTGTGGAACAAGTTTGTTTGTTGAAAAGTTAGTTATGCCATAGCTATTATTAGACGTGAGTCCGATATCTCCTACGTTATGTGAAGTACGCACTCAAATTTTTGATACTTTTTGTTTCATAAAGAGGATACTGGATTTAGATGTGCGAAGCCTATTTATTATAATTTAGATGCTCGGAGGGTATCCTTTTAGGATGTAAATTGGACTTTGATCTATCAATTTACAATTTGCTCGATATAACATTGCAATTGAATAAATTAATAAATATAATACTTCTCAAAATGATGTCAGGCGTTTTTCGATAAAAATGTATACGCGTTTTACACTCCTTAATTAAATATGATAAATCCATTGAGATTTATAAATGGTATCTTGAATATATTTTGGATTTAAATCATACGTATGACGTGTCGGACTTTAAGATCGCTCAATAAAGTTTGTGTAGTCAAGATTTCGAAATATCATAAAATCAAGCATATAATCAACAAGTTTCAAATGTCATGAATTTCAGAGTATTCTAAAATTAATCACGCGTATAATCGATAAGTTTCCGCCATCCCTTTATGATAAAAAGAAATATATAAATATCAAACCTTTTCATTTCCTAGTTTTTTATTTTTTTATTTTTCTCTCCATTTAACCTTTCCTTAAAACATAAAATACTTTTAGAATTGAGTAGAAGCAAGTACATGCAAAAATAATTCATGCAATAGTAATGTAAAAAATGGAATATGAGATAATATAATAATGTAATGGTGGTGTAAGAATGAAATGGTATAAGAACGAAGTAATAATTGGAAATGTAATAAAATAGTTAAAATTGTAATAATATGTATTAGAATAGTTATAAGAATGTAATGTAAGCAGTGTTGGAATTGGACCTTGTCCAATTCCCAGTAATGGACTATTGGACTTTGGACCTAATGGAGATGTCCAGTCCAATTCCAATTCCAAATGGACTATGATTTATAATTCTGGCTAAATTATAATTTTAT